>CAUYQV010144093.1:0-31801 GCA_963574575.1 Galagoides demidoff
TCTTTGCACTTTTTTTTTTTTTGACGGAGCCTCAAGCTATCCCCCTGGGTAGAGTGCCATGGCATCACAGCTCATAGCAACCTCCAACTCCTGGGCTCAAGCGAGTCTCCTGTCTCTGCCTCCCAAGTAGCTGGGACCACAGGCGCCCACCACAACACCCGGTCATTTTTTGGTTGCAGCCATCATTGTTGTTTGGCAGGCCCGGGCTGGGGATTCGAACCCGCCACCTTCGGTGTACGTGGCTGGTGCCTTAGCCGATTGAGCCACAGGCGCTGAGCCTTCTTTGCACTTTTCAATGAGTTTATAATGGAAAAAACAGCCAAGATGCTTTGAATTGTGCACCATCATTTATTTATATATTGAATAAATATATAAAGGTCATATCATGCTCAAGACTAAAACAGTTATGATGTATGAAAATTCTAAAACTACCGGCACACACAACAGTAAAAGAAAAGCTTACTGAATATGTACTTACATCTTTTAATTCTTCAATTATTCCCATGTAGACTGGCAACTTGACCGCAAGTGGACGCCGTGTGTGGCTCATGTATCGTTACACATATTATAAAGATATATCACAATGACATTTAAAATATACGAACGCAATTTATAGACCTATTGACTCTGTAGCCAGTCTTCCTGGTGCCCTGGATGACACAAAGGTAAGATGTGTGAATTACGACAGGTGTAATTCTAAACAGAGAAAAGAATACTTGCAGAAACAGCCACCACGTGTTACAAATATGGCCGATGTCTTGGTGGTCATCAAAACAAAGGGCTTGCTGTAGCCAGTAGCTTCCCAAATAAATACAGGGGCTCTGATTCTTTCGAGTGACTTCACCCAGGCAGATGGCTCTGCGGAGGGAGGGAGTTGGGAGGAGCAGAGTCAAAGGTGAGCTTTTAAAATTCCATGCGTACATCTCCCCATCAGGGGACGTGCTCTCCTTAGGTTCCAGAAGACTGGTAACAACTGTGCCTTCCTACAATAGAAAAACAAGACCAATTTTGCTTGATCTATGTAGAAAGAACTATATGAACCGTGAATTACAATTAATTAATTCATGTTGAAATCATACTCCCTTCTGGGCTGGAAAGACAAATCTACTCGGTCCCAGAGTGGAGGAGCTTCCCCGACACAGCACCTCGGGTTTTCTTAGCTCACTTTTCTTGACCGGTTACTGAAGTCTGCCCTTGCCATGAATAGGCTGTCCTGGGAGGGGAATTGGTGGCTTTAGAAGGGACGAAGAGAGACCCGGGAGGCACGCTAAGCCCCTTGTGCTACCCTGTACCCCTCGGGGCCTCTAGGACCCTGCAGGGAGTCCTCGCCAGCCTGAGGACCCTCATCAGATGAGGACCTTTGACCTGGTCAGCACGTGGCACACAGTAGACAGTAGAAGTTAGTAATCTATAGAGCTGTGGGAACCCAGAGCCCTGGGCAGAGCTTTGTACAAGTCAGCGTCCCTCTGTTCTGTGGCGGGCTTGCAGTGCCACTGAGGGAGCCACGCACTGGAGCCCACTGAATTTCCCCAAACCCTCTTCATTCTGTCTAAAGCAGCATAGTACCAAAAGTTTATAGTAGACAAGTGGGATTATTTCATAATAACAGGCTCTGTGGTCACATAGTTGCCCAGGGCCTTCCTGGGACCCGGCCCGGCAACAAGACCAAGGATGCCAACGGGCTGTGGGTCACCCCTGCAATGTAGGTCAGCTTTACGCACGTCTGCCAGGCTCCACCCCCCAGGCTCCCAGGGGGTAGCACCCTGTGGGCTTAGCCCCACACCACGATCCTGGGAAGGACAGAATTCAGGTGGGTGCTATACAGACAGTCCCCGCATCACAACCATCCGACTTACACACAGCTGGCACATATGAACAGAGGCTACTGCAGGTGACCGGTGAGTGCACCTGCCCCACTGTACATGTGAACTCAACTTAGGACAAACCTTCAGAACCTATCTCATTCATAACCCAGGGCTGCCTATAAAGAAAATGAGGGTTTGGGAGTGGGAAGCCTCCTTTGGTTTGAGAAATCAAGACTTATTCAGAAATGTGAGGTTTTGAGAGAGAATTAAATGTGGAGAAACTGCAGGCATGGGTGGTCTGGGGTAAGGGGAACTGTGGGGGCTGGGCCCTGGGCCCAAGGGTGCTCAACGTCCTCCTGGGATGGGCAGAGGGGACAGAGGACCAGAAGGCCAGAATCTGCAGTGTCCAGGCTATGCTTGGGTTTACTGGGTCCTTTATTCTGAGTGTTGGAAGCCACCCAGGGCAGGAAGCAGGGATGCATCCCCAAAGAACTGCTGGGGGTGGATAGTCAAAGAGTGAGAGGGGGGCAGAAGGGCCTTGGGAGCACAGGGAACAGCCCAGCCAGAGACACCGTGTCTTGGAAACAGGAAATCACCCAGGTTAGCGTCTTGCTGAGTTTAAAGGTGGGGTCTGCAGAGCTACTGAGGTAGCGTCTGTGAGCTGGGCGAGAAAGGGCAGGTCTCGTTAGGTGCAGGCCACCCCGAGGTGGGCAGGGCAGCTGCCTACTGTGGTTGGACTCCTGGGGCTCAGAGGGGTCAAACGACTGGCCCAGTCACAGATGTGGCAAGGACAGCAGCAGCAGCAGAAGCCAGGCTTTCCTGCTCCCGACGCTGCTTCTCGGCGTTCTCCTTTCACTTCCAAGAATCAGCCCCTCGGTCAGCTTTCTGTTTCATTTTCCCAGACGTGCCCCTTGATGCTAGAGAAACAGTGAAAGAGTGGCGAGGTATCTTTGGGACACGGATGCTGGGCCAGCCCAGTTCTCTGTAAAGCTAGTGGTTCCCAGACTCCGATGTCAACTCCAGAAGATGCACACCCAGCCAAGAGCAGAGTGTCCAGTGACAGCAGGCTCCACACCTCTGGGAGGACAGCATGGTCAGGAGCTGCGCTGGGCACATCATTTCACAGACGGCCAGCACCAGCCCTGTCTCTACTGTGTTAATGAAAAAGGTCCCAGATCCCATCTGGCTAGGAGACCTTGGTGGCTTTATTTCCTCTGGATTGCCTTTGAAATATCCTGCTTTTCTCCAGCTATAAATAACAGATTATTTTTTCATTTTTTATTTTTATTTTATTTTTTGCAGTTTTTGGCTGGGGCTGGGTTTGAACCTACCACCTCCGGCAAATGGGGCTGGCGCCCTACTCCTTTGAGCCACAGGAGCTGCCCTAAGTAACAGATTAAAAGGTGGGATTTGTTTACTAGCTACAGTTTCACTCCAATACTTACTTTCCCTGGAGTTTCCATCACTAATCATTTCACTGCCCATAACCCTCCCCAAACCTCAGGTCCATAGGTAGCTACTTCTCCAGGTGCTGGGACCTGAGGGTTGTGGGTGTTTAGCTGAAGGGCGCCGTGTTCTAGAAATGTCTCCAGACAGCTTCCCTTCCTTGGGCACAAGCTCTGTAGAGAAAGGGAACTAGCACATGGCATTTTAAAACAACGAATCCATTTATGCTGATTGATGCAGTTTCTTGTTTTTACCCTTCGAACATTTCCCCCCATTCTAGTAAAAAAAAAAGCAGGAACATGTACCCTATATATATGTACATGTGTTACATATTCCTAATCATTAAAAATTAAAAAAAAAAAAAGAAAATGGAAATATGTGAAGCTTCTTCAAAGAAACAAAACACCAGAGCACCTGTCAGTTTACAGACAGCCACGCTCAGGAATGTCACGGCCTCCGCAGGTGCTGACCGTTCACCCTGCAGATGTTTATGTAGCTCTGGGAGATGTCAGGCACTGTGCTAGGACCTGGGAGGGCAGGAGGAGGATGCCCGCCAGGCCCTGAAGGAATTTATGGAACTAGTCAGATTCGGCTACCCGTGCGCCTTGGAAGACGGCAGCAGGAAATACTCGGGGCTTCTGTTCTCGTTTCTCTGAGGCCTGCTGACCTTGGACTGGCCTTGTCTCTCCCCTTTACCATCCAGTTAACCCTCCCCAGGTCTCTAACTTCTTCATATCTACAGAGTAAAGTTGAGCGAAACATTCTGTGTGCTTATTCATACTTCTCAACATGGAAGATGAGCTCTCTGTGGTGTAAAAACCGTCTCTACAAATCACGTGACCCATTGTCATCCTGAATGCACAGTATCGCTATGGGAACAATCTTGATATTAGGGTAAACAAATGACTTCACAGACTTCCTGTCAAGTAGCCAACACCAGGCACGTCCCTCCCAGGAGAAACTGGCGTGGATTTTTCCACGGTGCTAACAGCTTCAGGTGTCTCCCAAGACACCCTTTAGCTGGAATTACCACCTGGGACCAATGGAACCAGGTAAGGGCCAAAACTTGTCATTTGAGTGAAAGGCCCCGGTGGGAAATTCTTCCAAAATCAAATGACAGGTCTATCACTCTGCCTGAGGTTCGGCCAAAGACATTTTATGAACAGAGGACAAGATGATTGTTGGCAAGAACAACCGTGTGGATCTAACTGCATCTGATGTAAAAATCCACTCGGAAGGGACGCGGACCCAGAGCTCTGCCTTGGCACGGAGCCCCTGTACAGAGCGCGGGCCGGGCGGGCTTGCTGGCCGCCCCTTCCACATTCCTTCCTCTCTGAATTATTTTTACTTTCTGTTTGAATTGGCTTGGTTTTGTTTTGCCCCAAACAGGCCCTTTAGTCACCCCCTGATAGAGCTGGCGCAGTGAAAGTCCGGTCTGCCCACACTCCGCAGAACTCACAGCCGAGGCTTGTTGGGACTGACTTGACGTCAAGGCTGACTTTTACATTTGCCAGAAAGGCGTTCTTTGGGGAGCTTGGTCCACACCATCACTTTCCCTCTTCAGAGAGCTGCTACTGGCTGCTGGAATTCCTCAAACCCACAAGTCACATTTCTAAACTTAGTTCAACACACACACACGGGGAGAAGGTGCTTCAGATGCTGATACTTGATTTTTTTTTTTTTTGTTAAATCAACATGTTTTAATTTATCATTATATTTTCTTTTTTTTTCTCTATTTTTTAAAATTTAATTTAATTTTTTATCACCCACTGCTCTTAGAAAACATATTTAGATATCATCTGCTTCTTTCTTGTCTAAACTGCATCTATTTAGTTACTTAATGTGCTTGGATGCAGTAGGCCTCAGATCTCAATAAAATTTTATTTTATTTGAAAGCCTGTTTTGTTGCTTGTTTGCACGTTTAATTTAGGGTCCATGGGAATCTCTAAATTTGCCTTCAGAACCCACATAATCATCTAATAATACCTCTCCGGACTCCCACTCTCTGACACAAAGTGACTTTTGAGACATTTCCATCTCCCTTTTCTAGTTACTGAACGACACTCCGCTTTTTTCCTCTCTCTCTCTCTCTTTTTTTAACAGTCTGTCATGGAGTATTTGTTTACCAACTGTTACTTTTCTTGGATCGAATCTATTTTTGAAGAGTGCAAAAGCAAACAGCCGTTGGAAGCTGGCAGGCTTCGTTTTATTTATGCATGAATGACATGAATAACTTGAAAATGACCTGGCCTGTTTTTCTCAGATTTAGATAGAAGAAAAAAAAAAAAAAAAACTGCTTCTGGGCAATGTTTATGCCAAATTGTTCAGGCCAAGTTTCCAGTTTCGCTGCCAACTGGGTTTTACAGCCAAGTCGTAAACCTCGGGTAAGGCAGCCCGCGATGGGAAGTGCTGGGGCCTGGCACCTGGGACAGATGTAAACTCCTCTGTGAGCAAAGGTCTAGCAGAGCAGGAGGGGAGATAGGCCGGCCATAAAGCGTTTGTGCCATAATGCCGAAAAGACAGGAAGGATGACATGTGATCACTGAAATCCCATCAGAACCATTTGGGCATTTTATGTATTTTTTCCTCCAGGGCTGCCGAGAGGCTCTCTCTGCGTGCGGTTTGCAGCACTGGCCTCACTGTGGCCCAGAGGCTCTCTAGGACTTTTCCTCCCCCTGTGCGTGTGTGTGTGTTGGGGGTGGGGGGAGGCGGCTGACATCTCAAGCTCCCATGCTGTGTCTTCACCCACCTTGACAAGGTGCACCTTTGAGAGGAGCTTCTCCTTTTCAGATCAACTCAAAACCACCCAGCCCCGTGGACACGCTCCCTGGCGCTGTGCTGTGTCCAGCGCGTCGTTCTTTGTAAAATCTGAAAGACATCAGAGTCCTCCGGCACGTCCCGTCCGGGTAGCCCATTACCTCCTGGGACTTCTAGTCCTCAGGGCTCCCTATTTTCTTGGAGTAAACCCCACACTGCTGGTGGGAGCCCCTGGAGACAGCAGGTCCTCCTCGCCTGTCTATAACCTGCCGTCCTCCCGCTGCGCCCCTGTCAGGTTCTCAGGGGACACGGACCCCGTCCTGTTCCGGGAACATCCCAGGCTGCTCTGCCTCAGGACGTCAGGGGTTCCCTCTACTGGGAAAACCCTTCTTGTCTCTGTTTTGGCTGCTTCTTCTCACCCACTCAGCCTGTGCTCCCTCAGGCAGGCATCCCCCAAAGGCTGCACCCCAGACAGCTCCACCTGCCCTGCTCTGTTCTTCATGGTACTGAGTGTTTTCTTCACCACGTGTCCAAAATCCCTTTATTACTTATTAATTTACTTAGTAATCAGAATGTGCACTGGATTAGCACATCAGTGTGTAAGAGCCTGTGTGCCCCCAACCATTTCTTAGCCAGGGAGTATACAGGATGCTCGGTACACATTAGCTGAATGCAGTAAGCATTTGATGGACTAACCTCTCCTGTTCACAGGACAAAAGGCCCCACATGCAGAGCAGAACAGGGCAACGGACAGACACCCTCAGTGGCTCATCGTCGGGCTCCACCAGCAGTCCTGAGCCAGCACCAGACTCAGGCTCCAGCCACAAACCCAGCATAAAGGGTCCTCGGGGACATTCTTTAGAAGCTAAGGGTCAAGGAGGTGTTCAGCAGGGACACAGGGCAGGAGGAGCCCTTGCACTGTTTGTGGCTGACACTGTCCAGAATGTGCATCCCACCCAGGTAGTACTTAACTTGTGAGGGGAGCCTGCAGGTTCCTTTTGTGTAAAAAACCAGGCAGTCCCAGCTGCTAGGAAATTTGCTTTGAGTGGACTTCATTGCCGGGAAGAGAACTGTGAACAGTGCTTACTTCTTGTGAGTAAGGTGACCTCTGGTGCTGCACAGACCACTCGCTTTCCTGGATAGTCCTGACCAAATCCAAGCCAAAGGCTAAAGAGGCTCTGATCTCAGCCACTGCCTCGAGGCCCTACTGGTGCAGGTGCATTGCCGTCTAGAACCCGGAGCCTCTGTCTCACACACCACTGGCCATGGTCTGAATGTGCCCCCCAAAGTTTATACATTGCAATCTTCATCTCCGAGGTGATGGCATTAGGACGGAGGGCCGTTGAAAAGGGGTCATGTCAGGGGGTGGGACTCTCTTGTTGGGGTCAGGACCCTCATACCAGAGGCCCCTGAGGGACCCTCCACCTCATCCACCTTGTGAGAACATGAGAGAAGGCAGAGCCGTCTGTGACCCAGAAAGCATCCCTCCCCAGACGGCAGGCCTGCTGGCACCTTGGGCTTGGTCTTCCTGGCCCTAGAATTGTGAGGAATAAATGTGACGTTCAAGCCACTCAGTCTATGAGGCTTTGTCACAGCAGCCCAAAGAGACAGGACACCAGGCCAGCAGCCCTCACAGCACAGACCATGACCGGTCAGGGCAGGCTCAGGACAGAGCAAAGCCATAGAGAGACTCGGCAGCCTGTTGCCCAGTGATCTAAGGCAGCCCCACAGTGCAGGGACTGACACGTGTGAAGTGGCCGCTGTCAGAGAGACCAGATGTTCCTGAACATACACAGTGGAGCCTCTGCGTGACCCCCCCACCCCCCGGTGTGGGACCAAACCAGTCAACACACAGAGGTGGTCACCACGAGGAACCAGGCCCACTGTACTGATATGTATATGTGGAGCATGTCCGCCTATGAGAACTAGGTCAACATGAGGAGGTGGCCAGTGCCGGGAGGTGGTCAGCTATGGGGTTCTACTGTATTTCCATTTTCTCAGTGAAGTGTGGAGATGGTCTGTGAGCCACGTGTGCACACGTGTGGGTAGTGTCCCCGCATGAGCCTCTAGGAGAGAGGAGAAGCCCCAAATGCCACGGGGCGGGGGTGCCACATGGCCCCTGGACTCGGGGCTGTGACTCCAGGTGAGGTGAGCCTTCCCATCCCCTGGCTGAGTCACAGGTACAATGGGGTGTCCAGGAGATTCTGACCAGAGTCGGGAGAGAAGGTGGACAAACTGAAATGGACCATTCCCCGGGGAAGATGTAGTTCTCCCCTGAGTCACAGAGACCAAACCACAGGGGCTTGGAGAAGACTGAAGGTTTTTATTGTTGTTGATGTTTCCATCATATAAAAAACAGTGGGTAGGCGGCCAAGACCACGTAAGGCAGCTCAGTTCCACAAGGTACGGAGATACCCAGACTCTGCTATCCTTAGGGCGTGGCCCTGACCCTCATGGTCTAAAGAGACATCTGGAGCACCAGTCATCACATCCCTCTTCCAAGAAGCAGAACAAGAGGAGACACAAAAAGCAAGTGGAGAACACACTTTGTCAGGCTCATCGTGAGCCTTTGCTGGAAGCTGCCACAGGAAACATTCCTCGATGGTCACCTTCAGCATAGAGCATCTATTCTGGGAAGAACAGCATTCCAAGGACAGGACAGTCCTGGCCCCAAGCACTTTGAGTCCCAGAAGGGAAGTTCTTAGGGGCAAAGAGACCCATGAACGCTGGTAGCACCTGTGAACTCAGAGAGATGTGAGCATAGGAGAGACCATGTCTCCAAGCTTCCTCTGTTTCTCTAGAAATCCAAAGCAAGCCTGTACATACACGTGTCTAAGATCGCACTATGGCCTCGCACTCGTGTTTAGTAGAGTCACTCAGTTGTCTTGTGTGTTAGCCTTGCAGAGCTGACTGGTGGTGCTTTACGTGACTATCTCGCTCTGAGTCATGCCTCAGAGTAGAAGGTCATGTGGTTTTCTTTGACAATTGAGTTGGGTGGTGTTTCACTCTTCATAGGGCTTTGAAACTGATGCGTAAATGAGGTTAGAGTTTCTGAACAGCTCTTGGCTGACAGAGGGCCTCCCTTCAGGGAACGCTTGTCTACCACCAGGGGCTTCTCCAGTTAGCCCCCACCAAGCCTCAGGGGAACTTGGAGAGGTTTCTTCTGTGTTTATTTATGAAATTTGTGCCAAGCTCTTACACCCACTGTAGTTCCTATCTTTGGAGAGGACAGGGCATGCTGACAGAGCCTGTCACCAAGGAACGAGAGTCAGGCTGCTGACGTCCACAGCCGCTGAAACCAAGGTGCCCAGTCTCTCTCTTGCGTTAGCTGAGCTGCTGCTCCCTGGAGGACACCAATTTCAGCACATCCTAGGCTTTCTTTCTGTTTCTTCCTAAAGGCATGTCATGTTGGTAATTAGAGGGTTGTGAAGGAGAGTTTTAAAAGGCAATAGAGTAGAATATAATAGATTACAGTATCAAGGAATATAATATAACTGAATAAAATGGAATAAAAGTAGAAAATAGCAGAGAATACAGCTTGCAATGAGGGTAAGGGAACGTTTTATGGGATATTGTGGGACCTGAAAGTTCTAAGCAGTTGAGAGCCTGGGTGGTTTTCAAAGAGGGTAACTACTGTACATAAAGTTCTTACCCCTGCATCTTGTGGTCACATGGAGAGTTCCCTCCTTTTTCTTCCATTGTTTACTTTCTTTCTGTTTATACCTCCATTTCTTTCTTCCCTCCATCCCTGGCCAGGGTCAGTGCCCAGCAGATCCATCGGTAGTGTCTCCAGCATCCTGTGTTTGCTGAGCACACAGTGCGATCCAATCCCACACTATGGTAAAGCAGGAATGGAATTCAGGAAACAAACACGCAGGAGGGTTGCCACAAAGAACACCCCAAACTATCTATTTTGTTGTTGTTGAGCACAGGGAACTTTATTGATGTCACATAAGGTGGGACTCCATAGGCCCCTTCTGGTCTTCAGGGACTCTGGAATTGAAACTATCGAGGGGAGATTCTCAGTGAGGTGGGGGACTGAGTAGACAGGGGCACCCCAGCAGCTGAGGGCCTCTCTCGTCCTCTCTCCTGCTCTGGCTGGGGCTGGTGGTCCAGGGGCTCTTACTCCTTGGAGGCCACGTGGGCCATAAGATCCACCATCCTGTCGCTGTAGCCAAATTCATTGTTATACCAGGCAAAGAGTTTGACGAAGTGGTCGTCGAGGGCAATGCCAGGCCCAGCAACAAAGGTGGAAGACTGGGTGTCACTGCTGAAGTAGAAGGAGGCAGACCTGGTGCTTGGCGTAGTGAGGGGGCCCCAGTGCCTGCATCACCACCTTCCTGATGTCATTTTGACAGCCTCCTCCAGAAGGCAGGTGAGATCCACAACAGACATGTTAGCAGTGGGGACACGGAAGGCCATGCCAGTGAGCTTCCCATTCAGCTCAGGGATGACCTTGCCCACAGCCTTGGCTGCACCAGTTGAGGCAGGGATGATGTTCTGGAGAGCCCTGTGACCATCACGCCACAACTTCCCAGAGAGGCCATCAACAGTCTTCTGGGTGGCAGTGATGGCATGGACTATGGTCATGAATCCCTCCATGATGCCAAGTTGTCATGGATGACCTTAGCCAAGGGGGCTAAGCAGTTGGTGGTCCAGGAGGCATTGCTGACAATACTGTTTTCGTACTTGGTTCACACCCATCACAAACATGGAGGAATCAGCACAAGGAGCAGAGATGATGACTCTTTTGGCACCCCCTGTGGGTGAGCCCCAGCCTTCTCCATGGTGGTCAAGACACCAGTGGTCTCCACAACATAGTCAGCGCCTGCCTCACTCCACTTGATTTTGGTGGGATCTCGCTCCTGGAAGATGGTTATGGGATTTCCATTGAGGACAAACTTCCCGATCTCAGCCTTGACTGTGCCATAGAATTTGCCATGATTGGAATCATAGTGGAACATCTGGACCATGTAGTTGAGGTCAATGAAGGGGTTGTTGATGGCGACAATATCTACTTTGCCAGAGTTAAAAGCAGCCCTGGTGACCAGGCGCCCAATATGACCAAAGCCATTCATTCCAACCTTCCCTTTCACCATGGGGCCTCGGGGATGCGGCTGGTGCTGCCCAGAAGATGCCGCTGTCTATAGAACCGGAGAAACCCAAAACGATCTTTTTAATAAGAAAAACACTTTAGAAATTACCTTAAATACTTAAAGGCATTTTTATAGTTAAGGAACAATTCAACACATTTAACCTGTCTTTTAAATCACTGCAAAACAACTTAGTTGATAATTTTTTTCCTTCATCTAGAGGGGGTTACTTTTGGAATTGCTGTTGCTCCTGCGTGGAGTATAAAATTAAACACCTTTTTTACAGAAAAAGCCTCCAGCTGCCTTTTTTCCCCCTCAGATAATATGGGGCGAGTTTTAAAAGACCTCAGGCACATAAAATGTGATCTCTTTTTGTCGCTTTAGAAGGGGGTCTTCCAAAAGAATGAAGCAAAGGCAAAATAAAAGACCTTTTTTTCTTTAACATTGTAAGCAAACTGCACAGGTGAACCCTGCCAGGCTGGGGGGGTTTATTTCTGATTAGATGACTGAGTCCTATTTTTGGATTCCCCCCCTTTCTCTGGATCCATTTTTACTTTTTCAAAAAGAAAAATGGTCTGCGTGCCTGCCAGTGCCCACAGCATCCTGGCTGTAACAGGAACCTGAAATTTAGGCCAGGGAGAAACTGGTCTTTCATCCCCCCAGCAGCACAAGGTATGAGCTGTTTGGCTTTAGCTCTGTAGCTGTTGCTGAAACCAGATCTTTGGGCTCTTGGGCCCAGGACCTGGGGTTGCTGGAGCCCCTGTGGTACTGATGGGGGTTCACCATGAGTGCTGTCCTCTGACCCTCCCCCTCAATGCAGCTCTGCTCAAGCCTGTCTGCCCCCAATTTCTAACTCTCAAGGAAGCTTCAGGGAAGGGACCCTTGAACCTTCAATAGATCTTAGAGGGGCTGCTAATTGGGTCTGGAACAAAACCAAGAAATCCAGATAGCAAGAAGAGGTCATTGAGGCCGACAGGGAGAGGGCAACGTTCATGCTGCACCTTTGATAGGTTTGAAAGTTACCTTTCTGAGCTTCCGTTTTGAGCAGATGGGAAAAGAAAGGAGTATAAACTTTTACAAATGGGAGGAATGAAACAGGTTTTCTGTGAAATCTAGGTACGAGGGACCCCCAGTGCCTGAGGGCACCTATGACCCCAGTGCAGCGGGCTTCAGAGAGGGCAGGAAGTGCTATTCATTACACAATGCCCTGCACAGCACGAGGAAGGGCCTGACGTGCTGTAAGCAGTCCCTTCCTTGGGGGTGGTAGTGTCACCCCACCTGTGCTGCAGGCCCTTCCGCCATCCCTGCAGTGACTCGCCCCAGCCCAGCTCTGCAGATCCATCCAGCCTCTCTCCTCAGACATCACTCCTGTATCCGCTCCCTCCCGTGTCTCTGCTCTCCCTCCCCATAGATTTCTCTACCCACAGTGGTCCCACCTTGGATCGGCCCGCTGAGACAGAAGGGGGAGAGGAGGGAGGACCATGGATACCAAGCAAGATGGCTGCTCTTGCCATAACCCAGGCAAGCTGGTTTGTTTGTACTGTTTTATTTTGTTTTGGCTAAAAGCAGCTCCTCTTTACCAGCTTTGAATTTTACTGCAAATGTACCCAGCATATAAATCCTTAAAAAAAAAAAAAAAAAGCCTGGCTTAGGTGTGCACCAAACCTCAAGAAGGAAATGACATTTGCAAAGGGTTCCCCGGAAGAGGGGCAAGGCTTGTGGTGAGGTGGTGAGAAACCCCCATATGTGTGGTTCAAAGATGTAGCTGTGAGGTGCCACCTCTGACGCCCAGGCTAACCTGTGCGTGCTATGGGGCCTCATTTGCTTACTGTTTTGAATTTATTTAAACATTGTACATATTTCAGGTACAAGACTACCCACACGCTGTGCTAGTTTTGAATAGGTCCTATTCCTGACACAGCGAACATTCCAGTGAGATAGAGCCTCCACAAAGAAGGAATTATAATTAAATATAATGGACGCTATAAAGGCATTTATAAAATTATATGGCCACAAAGCAGAACTTAATTACCTATTGTTTCCCATGTCAGAGGAACTCCAAGCACTACAACTAATTTTGTTATTAGTTTAAGCTAAAGGTACCAGGTGAATACACCTGGGGGCCCCACATGGCTTGAATCCTTAAATGCAACATTCTTAGGTTTGAAAGGATGGGGTTTTGGATCCTGGGTCAATCACTTTTTCTTTTTTTTTTCCTTTTTTTTTTTAGAAAGAATCTTACTATGTTGCCCTTGGTAGAGTGCTGTGGCATCACAGCTCACAGCAACCTCCAACTCTTAGGCTTACGCGATTCCCTTGCCTCAGCCTCCCAAGTAGCTGGGACTACAGGCCTCTGCCACCATGCCTGGCTATTTTTTTTGTTGCAGTTGTCATTGTTGTTTAGCTGGCCCGGGCTGGGTTCAAACCCACCAGTCTTGGTATATGTGACCGGCACCCTAACCACTGAGCTCTGGGTGCCGGGCCTGGTTTTATAAAGTTAATCAAATTGCTTAACCTCTGTGCCTCAGTTTAGTTTTCTGCAAAATGTAGACAATAAAAAAAAAAAATGCTCAACTCCTAGGTTGTTCCGAGAATTAAATTACTTCACACGTGAGAATTATTTAAGGTAATGCCCTGTCTCCAGCAAGGCCTTGGTCAACTTTAACTCTGAGACTCTATAGTTGTGGTGGTTCTTATTGTCATTTTCAATATTAACAAATTACCCATCATTTGTGTTTTAAAGAATGATGCTTGAAAAGCACACAAAGCTCTGAAACTAACTTGGCTAGACTGGTTTTGTGTTGGTCACATGGTATGGCTGGACCGGCCTCCAGGTTGCATTCCGTGCGACCACACCGTAAAAGCCAAATTCAATTGATTTACCCGGAAGAGTTCAAGAGCCACTCTTGTTTAAGATTCTAAAAGTATTTACCAAGAAAAGACAACTTTTAGTAAAATGAAAGCCAAACTTCTCAGAAGGCAAACTCAACACATGTGAATAATACCAACAGTTGGATCAAAATATTGATCCTGAAATCAACATTAATAATGTCGGGCCAAATGGCAGTCAGTCCTAATTGGTGAAAATGCTGATACTATTATTGTAGACTCCTGGCCTGCTGTAGATTATAAAGAAGAGGCATCATATGATAGACAGGTATTAAATAAATAAGTACGCACATCACTCACAGACACACACACTTGCACACACCCTGCCCAGCTCTGTTTAAAGACACTAGTGGTTCTGTGGTACATGGGATTCCACATGTCTCTCAGGGTCCTACAACACAGTGCTCTCATGCTTACTGTAAAATGCAACCGCACTCTCTCTAGTCTCTCCTGGGTTCACGGTGTTGTGATTGTCCTCGGACAAATGTCAGGGAACAAGGCCTCTAGTTCACATGTGACAAACTGGAAATCATGGAAATGGAATTTAAGACTAATGAAAATGTGCAAATAGACAATGATATTCTCCTCATTGCAAAGATTTTTTTTTTGTTGTTATCTATTGACACACAAAAAACCACCCCCCGAAATGTTGTAGTTTAAGACAATAAAACAAAGAAATCACAAAATGAAGAGACTGGGGGGCATGATGCTCTCGAGTCTGTGGTTGGGGTGAGACTCAGCGTGGGAAGCCCGTCTTCTCCTGTGGTGTGAAGTGGGGCGGCTGCAGGGGTGAGACTGGGGGAGTGACGCTGGAGGGGTGAGGCTGGAGAGTCTCATTTAAGAAGCTGCCTCCACCCACAGCAGGCAGGTGGAGCTGGAGGCTGGCTGGGAGCCCTGCCCAGTAGCAGAGGACGATGGCCTTGGTTTCTTTCTGAGTGGCCTCTTCACAGCCTGTTTGGTCTTTCCTCGGTGTCTAGATTCCAAAAGCAAGTTTCCTGAAAGAGCCAAGGCAGCAGTCTCCCAAGGCCATGTCACTTGCGGCCACAGAAGCCTGGTGCCCCACCCCTACCCCAGCCGCCAGGCCGTCAAAGGCCTGGTCCTCTATGCAGGTGGAGGACCTTTTCCTTACATCCCAGAGCACAGCGTCCAGGTCCTGGACTCCAGACCCTTGAGGGCCTCAGGATCTTACTGAAATGCATCTCCTGGCCCCGGTGACTTCTGCTTGACCCCGTTCCAAAGCCAATGCCCGGGTTGTGGGTGTTTGTTGTGTTGCCCCCTGCTTTCCAATACGAAGTTCTGCTCTGTCCATGAATACAAAACAAACACCCTCAATGGCTGAAAACAAGAAGGAAGATTGATTTTGTTTCTGAATGTGCTGTGTGGTCAGGGCAGGGCCTGGTGGGGCGGGCTTGAAAGCTGTATAGAGTGTCAGATGGGGCCCATGGGGAGGCTCGGGGTGGATGGCTCCTGATCCTGCCTGCTCCCTCTTCAGGGTTGCTGGGTCCAGCTGCGGCTGAGGACCAAGGGCTTTGCTTCCTTTCCTCTTGGGTCTCTCCGGAGTGCACGATGAGGAGAATCTGGCCCCAGAACCTGGTGGTATCCACCTGCCACACTCTATCGGTCAGGCTGGCGCTGTACTCAGATTCTGGGCGGGGGGCATGGGAGGAGACACACGTAGACCCTGACTCCTGATGTCAGATGTGTTAGGGAATTTTAAAATCCAATATTACATCAAAATTAGCAAAAACTTTAAAAAGTCATGTTATTAAAAAGCATAATATGACCAAATATAGGGAAATTGCTCAATGCTTTAGTAAAAATTACGTTATTCCTTTCAAAGAAAAAAAGAGTGTATATCAAAAACTTGAAAATTAAATCAGTTCACCCGTAGGATAATCCCTGTATATATGTGACAGTGGCCCACCACATACAGATAGACAATTAAAATATTTTACCCAAGTTAGGGGCCAACTCCATGAATTTGTTTTATAAAAGCAATGTGACCTAGACACCGTGGACATAATTTATACGATTCTTCCAATAGTTTCATGTTCCATAACTTCACCCACTGAGCTTAAGGTATAACAATTTAAAGCATATGACCAATAATTCATAAATACAGTAGAACCTCCATAGCTGACCACCTCCTTAAGGTGGCCTAATTCTCATAGGCTGGACACACACCCATGTACTCATCAGTGCAGGAAGCCTTGTTCCTTAACCTTGACCACCTTCAGATGTTGACTGGTCTGCTGCTGTCCCTTGGGGAATCAGCTTACCGAAGGTCTACCATCATTATAGCTTTTTATAACACTATCAAACGTGCCCTGTGGGTTCAAACACCCAAAGAAATGGCTTTTAGGAGAGGACATGAAGAAATTGCCCTGGGTCTTAATTTACATTTAATTTGCAAATGATTATTCCTCATGCTGCCCTGTCCTCTGGAGTTTATTGCTTTGAAGCACAGCCCCATGAGGACACCAGCACTATGTGGACACCAGCACATCCTTCCCCCCTCTCAGAGGTCCTTCAGTGGCATCAGAAGCACAGTCTTATGTCTGATTTGGTAGGTGCTGGAGTGGAGACAGAGGCCTCAGTCAGGGCCACCTGCAAAGCCCTTAGCTGCACCGTGGGTGGGCGCCAGGGCCCTGCTCTCCCTAGGAAACCCCCCAGCCTTGCCAGCCGCAGCCTCCCCCTTTATACTTGGCTTGCAGAGAGCAATGGTTATCGTCACGGCAATTGCTACAGACAAAAACCATCCCATAATGTGCAAAATTAATTTTCTCAGAGATTTAGTGTCAGATTTTGCTCCAAGTTAAGGCTCATCCAGACGATTAACACTATTCTCTTGACTTTTGTTGTCTGAACCAAGGTAGCATCATCTCACTGTAGCCATGACGCAGAGGTCTGCAGCGAGGGCCAAGGATTTCTATCTGACGGAAGAAGCTTGACGGTAGTATCTGTTCTCCAGAACTCTGTAACTTCTGTATTGACTTCTGTAATTCATTATGAGGAAATATTTAGTTTCCTTTGATAGAATTTAACCAAAATAATATAATTGTACATTATAAAATTCTGGTACAATTTTTCTCACTCTGGACCTGTATTCCAGGGGTGAATGGTATTTTGGGTCTCTATAGCCTGTACAAGTAACTGATACAGTTACTGAGTCTACTCTCATCCTCATGGATAATAAACCTATTTTTTCCCAACTAACTGTGCCAGTTTCAAATGCTCTGCTGCCTCTGGGAGCTGAAGGACGTGATCTCTTCATAGTAACGGACCCAGCAAAGATGACAAGTCACATTATAGGAAATTCAATGACCCCGTTGGGTTCCTTTACAGAAATAAAGAAAATGATAAACAATTGGTCTGCAGTGAATTCCAAAATTGCTCCAATAAATGTGACTTAAGTATTACAGTTGTATTTTCATATATTCATGTTTTTCTAGCTAGATCATTAAGATTTTTTTCTGAGACTATTACTTCAATTTAATGGAAATGCCTTTGTCATTTTTTTCTTTTACAAATTTTTCTTTTCTTCGTGTCCTTGTTGAAAACCTCTCATTGATATCTTTTCTCTCAACCTCATCATTTTACAACAAAACTGCACAGCACACGCCCATATTTAAGTAAGGACTATATGGGTATTTTTCTATATTCATAAGAATCATAGAATGCTATACAAACAGAAGATCGCTTTATTTAAAACCTGTAAAGTTCTTGTTGTACCGTTCCTTCCTAAGGTTCTTTCTGTGAAATCCAGAGTAAAATTTCTATAGCTGTCCTTTATTTCTGGCCCAAATCGTCGTCAGGATAGGGGAGTTTTATTTATCCGAGTGGCGTAGTCTAGTTCAAAATAATTTTACGCCAAGTCAAAAAATTGAACAGACACCCCAGTCAGAATTCTCTGAATGTGACTGTGATGTGTAGGTAATTCTAATGATGCAAAGCAAATGAGAACCCACTAAATAAGAAAAGCTCTCCCCTGCGGGCCAGTGATCGAACCCCGCCGTGAGACGGGAGCATCTCCAGCGAAGCCAATGATATCAAAGATTCTTGGGCATCTTTTTCATTAGAAATTTCGTGAATTCTACTTTTAGAAAGAAGGAATATTTTGGAAATAGGTGCCACCTTGATTTATAAAGAAATCTGAAAGGACTTTTTTTAAACTCTTGATTTTCTCAGTTTCCGTAGTAGATACCAGGCGTCTGTGCATGCAGAGAAGAGAAGGTGCTTTTGACGTGGACGTGTGTTGTTCGCGGGTCCTGGTCCCCTAACGGGGGACACTGCAGAGGCTGCCAGGTCTTTACTCCCCACCAGGCTTTGTGTGCTGGGCGAGCAGGCAGCCGTTAAGACAGCAACAGCATACTAAGGACAATGTTTGTGAACTATCTTTCCCCAACCTTCATCTCCCTTTCCTTCTCCTGCAGGAGGCTGAGGGATGATGCATAGAGAAAAAAGAGAGAGAGAGAAGGAAAAGTAATACCAAAGTGTGGTGCTTGCACCGTGTTGATTCTAGAATGCAGAGAGACGTAGCAAAGTCACAGCCCATCATCACCCAGGGCAGACAGAGCTGAGTGGGGCTGGGGTTACTGGTGCGCTCGGCCATGGAGATGAGTGATCGGGGGGTGGGGGGGGGACGTTCCGTGGCTTCCTTCCCTCCAGAGAGCAGCTGCCTCTCCTTGGTGCCAGGCAGAGTGGCTGGGTAGTCTGCGCCAGGCCTTCTGGAATTCTCCAGAAAGTTTCCACGATGAAGGTTAAAACCTTCAGTCCGTGCTTTATGCCACAAAGACTTTACAGGGGGCATTTCCAGGTTGCATCTGGTTTCGATTGTTTAGACGCTAACTTCAATTTTATCACTGCAGACTTTATTTCCGTTCTGGGATGGACTTAAAGCTTTCCTTCATAACATGCAGCCACAGATTCAAATCCTTCGACATCTGTGACTAAGCAAATCTTGCCTCTGGAGAGAGAATTTACAAAGGAACCAAAAACATACGATAAACTTTTTTAATGCTGTTTTCATTTTTTGTCGTTAAATCAAACATCGGCTCCTACATAATAAGTATAGTTACCTAAAATTACCTCCAGGAGAATTTCCCAGTCCTTCCTTTCTACCTCATGAAAGGTCGAAGAATACCCACGGCTCCACACAGAGATTGTGAAACAAAAACAAATAATAAACACGCAGCCTGTCTTACTCAGCTTCTCCCTGCTCCAGCACTCCTGACTGTGAGGGTACGTGCCTCACCCCTGCACACACACGAGCAGTACAGTGAGTACATGGGGTGTTAGTGAGAATTCTTCGTGATGAGAGATTATTTAAATTTCAAGCACTGGTGGTATTTTGCTTCAGCTGGAGCAAGCGTTATTTGCTGTACCACAAAAATCCAGAGTTGGTTTCTGTTCTTTAGATGTATGTTCTTACTTAGGAAGACAGCGTTCTCCTCTGCGCTCCTGAGGGCCGTTCACAGGGACACCCCCGGGGCCGCCCCTGCAGGGACTTCTGCCTGCTCATACCTTTCTGATGAAGCTGGATGTATAAAGACATTTCTAAGAATTGCTGTAGCACATTTCAGCACTTCAATTTTTATTTAGTAGAAATGTTAAGAACGGCCACAGATCTTATTTTATCATATAAAGTTGAGTCGATGATTAAAAATAACATTCCCTGATCTCCTTTCATGGAAGATGAGCGCATACATTACCTAATTCCAACTGCAGCCCCAGAGAGTAGATATCTTCACTGACCATGTTAAGAAATTGGAACACACAGAGTTGAAGGGGCTTGTCGAGAACACCCAGGTCTTGTGGAGGAATCTGGCCGCTCCTGAGTGTGTTTCATAGGAGATCGATTAAGTCAGGGGAGTGGTAGAGAGATTCTTCCACCGGGACCCACAACTCTGTGGCTATTGATATCTACCCCTTTCTTTAAGTCAGCAAAGTTAACTTTAAAAAAAAAAAATTTTTATAATTATTTATTTATTTTGGGCAATTTTTGGCCAGAGCTGGGTTTGGGTTTGAACCTACTACCTCTGGTATATGGGGTCAGCGCCCTATTCCTTTGAGCCACAGGCGCCACCCAGCAAAGTTGACTTTTTAATATACAAACTCTCCAGGAGTCATCATCGATTCTCGCATTTGGCAAATTCCAGAAAGACTGTAAAGAAAATTCTGGAGACTGAGAGGGCAGGAGGAGCTATGGGTTACAGCTGCCCAGCTTCAGTTCTCACTCTGCCGTCAGGGGCCTGTGATAGTGAATCTAGTTCTTCCCGCTGCTCAGATGGACACCATAGTGTCTGCAATGACCAGTATGGTCAAATGCCTGTGACCAGTATGATCTTTATCATGTGTGTGTGTGTGCATGTGTATACCTCTAAGTCACGCACGAGATGTGGACTGTGGTTGGCGAGCTCCCAGCACAGACCAGGTAGCATAGGTTAGGCTCTGGGAAGCAGGAGAAGGATATTTTCTGGGGGGTGCCCTCAAGAACAAGGATGTGAGGGGTGTAATGTGGCTGCCAGGAAGGGGCAATGCCGGCCCCACAGGCTCTCCTGAGTTGAGGCCAGGTGCCCAGGCCTTTGCCACCTCACTCAGAGTAGTCATCAGGTTCAGGGAGTGGTCTCCAGTGAGGGGCATAGATCTTGGGGGATGAGGTGACTTGTTAGGGCAAAAGACATCCCTGGGAGGAGACTCAGTTGACGGCCTCCAGCAGCCACATTCCTGGAAGATGGAAGTGTCGTCACCCTGAGAGCCTCTGACAGACGGCACATGGGGTCACCCTGCCTGTAAGTGCTCCCCAGACGGTAAGTAGTACAGTCATTGCTGTTCGTTATTCGATGAGCACTGATTCCATCAGAAGCAATAGCTGGCAGCGTCTGACTCACTGTGAGACAGGAAACCGGATCACCTCATCGCAGAGCAGAAATGATCTGATCCAACATCATCAGCTTTGAAACTTAAGGAAAATGTGGGGGGAGAAACTGAAATTCAGAGTGACCTGGAGAGCGTCTCCAGTCCACGGGGTCCTCTGACCTGTGACATTGCCAAAGCCACCGTCCAAACGGGCAGGTATTTCCAGAATATCACCAATGGAACAATAGGTTTGGAAACAGTTTGGAAAATATTTGACTTTTCATGTTGTGACAATTAATATTTGTGCAAAAAAGTCACTCATTAAGCTATTTTTATCAAGAGACTTGAAAAGCCCTAAGACTTCTGACAGATATTTTTAAAAATCTGTTTTGAGTTGACCTCTGATCAATACTAAGAAGATACAGAGGAATGAAATAACAAAAGAAAACACAGTCTAGAGATAACAATAAAGGAGTCGAAAATGTTAAGTCCTGCAAATGCCTGTGACCAGTATGGTCTTTATGGTATGTGTGTGTGTGCATGTGTGTTTATACACAAGTATACCACATGTGTATGTGTGTGTACACACAAATACATAAATTTACGACCTCTGAAACTTATGTCCATAAAAGTTCTAAAAAGGGCCAGAGGATTTAACAAAATCCTGTTATTACAGAAGGTATTAATTGTTCTGCAATAAGAGGATTTCATGATCAAATATGTTTAAATAACCATCATTCGAACTATTCAACAGGGAAGGACATGAAACAAAACTGTCTAAACAACCTCAGGACTTGCAGGAAACATTCCCAACAAATCTGAGATGCGATGACACAGGTGGTGTGGCCCATGTCCCCGCAGCCCCCAGGGAAGTTCTGGGTCAAAGCCCAAGAAGATGTTTTCTCCTTCCCTACCCCAGTTGGCACAGATGAATCAGAGCACCCTGAAGTTTCAAAGCCCAGCACCAACCTGCCAGTCATGCTGGGGCAGCCAATGCAGTATGAACAGCTTGGCCATTGTCTCCAGCCCACAAAAACTCCCTGTATTTGGCAGCTTACTGAGGAAGTAATTTCATAATAAAATCAAGCAAGGTCAACAGCCCTCCTCAGAGCCTTTGGTCTCCGCTGTAGCAGCTCAGCTTGACGTTGTTGGCAGGGGTCTGTCCCTCTCCCTGCAATTTCTGGGTGCCCTGCAGAGAATCCCCAACTGGTCCAGACCCACCCTGCCCACCTGGACTTCTGGCCATGCTCATGTTTCAGAGACAGCTGGGGGGACAAGCAGTTTTCCAGCCAGCAGTTTTTGGGCAACTCAGTGACACTCCGACCTGTGCTGTGTCACTGTCATGAGTCCCCCTGAAAACACTTTGGTTTCACCTGATAGGTGGCTCTGCACTTTTTTCTCATTCCTCTAATTTAGTCCTGAGTGATCTGATATATGTTTTAGATGCTTCCCACTGTCTTAAGCTGATCCATGAATTGGCAAATTCATATGATCTCCTTTTTCTTTGTCTGAATTTTTTTCTTACCATTTTGAGAGATCAAATAAAATATCAAACATCCTATTCATCCTTTTGGTTTATTATTTGGTGGTGATTTCTGATTTATTTTCTTTCTGCTCTTCACATTCATCTTCAGATTCTGGAAAGCTGCTGACACGTAGGTCTGGAAGAGCATGGGCCATAGATTAAAAAAAAATAGACTGGGGATACAGTCAACAGAATGACGGCTTCTCTGAGCCAAGACCCTTAAGCAATGGGAAATGCCGGTTCCTTTGAAAGATTTTCATGGTTTCTGAAGACACATGAGACAGCTACATTTGATTCAGGGTCTTTAATCCCATCTTTAGGCTCTGAGCAAAGACAGCCAGGTACATTTCATGTTCCTCAAATGTAGAAACACATCATAAAAGCCTTGGTTCTTAGGGGATATGAAAATTGCATGGGACGTTTCAAAGTGGCCGTGTGGTTCCTTACACATCTAGGAGAGCATCTCTGAAACTTCCATAGAAGTGCTGAGGAGGGCCAGAGGATTTAACAAAATCCTGTTATTGCAGAAAGTATTTATTGTTCTGCAATAAGAGGACTTCATGACCAAATATGTTTATAAAATTCAGCACCCATCTCTGATGAAAAACCCTTTTTAAACTAAGACTCAAGTCTTAATGATGAAACGCATGAAATTAAGGAATAAAGCTCACCATGTTTATTATATCAAGTTATTTCATCCTAAGCCAAGCAATAAAAGCAAAGCAAATAAATAAAATTATTGGAAAGGACAAGACAAAGGTCGTTAACGTCAAGGACAGAACTCTCTGCTGAGCGAGGTGGGTTTATGTCAAGTTAACAAAGATTAAGACCCAAGGTCACACACTTGCGTGGGCTCCTATATAAAATATACAAAACTATTATTTTTTACCAAAATTGGTAGAGACCATAAACTTTTTTCACTCTGTTTCGCCTTCTTTATGTTTCCCTTGTGTTTCTTGGTACTGAAGGGGCCACGAGCATTTTGAGGGTCTGGTCAAGCAGCAGTTGGACTGGGCCGCCTTCATTAGGTGGGTTGAGTGGCATCCGTCCTCTGTGCACTGCCACGCAGGGGCGGTTTCTAGAATGTTTTTTCTTCTCTTCCCATTTCCCCAATGTTGAACACAAAGGCGTAGAGGAACAGATGTCAAATTGTCACAGAAGAATTTCAAAACTTTGTGAGCTAAGAAGTAGAAGTTAATTTTCCATGAACAGAGTCAGAAGCTGGTCTGCGGGAAATTAGCCAAGATGAGGCAGATGTGGTATGAGTGAAGGGTAGCCTGTCCCAGAGTCGGTTAGCATCACAGTAATACTCAAGGCATCACCCCCAGCATGTCATGAGGAAGAAAGGAATTTTTTTATTTTGCAGTTTTTGGCCAAGGTTTGACCCCACCACCTTCAGCATATGGGGCTGGCGCCCTACTCCTTTGAGCCACAGGCGCCACCCGGAAGGAAGAAATTTTTATAGCACTGATGATAATGAACAATTGTTTATGAATGAGCAGAGACTCATTTACTTTTTTTCCTCAGAGAAAATATTTATGACTCCTTGCCATGGAAAGAGGAGATCAAGGAGCACTTAGCTAAAAAAGGCATGGAAAGGGGACTTGGAATCAAGTATCAGGTAGTCCATGAACAAAACCATCATGTTATTTTTCTGGAGTCTTCGGATAGTTAGTATTGGATAATTTTTTTAAATTTGAATTTGTGGTGATTCCTTTGCTGATTCTAAGCAGCATCTTCCAGACCCGGTTTTGTGTTCATTTTTAATGTTTTCAGGTGTTTGGTGTCCTCAGCTGAGAGTTGGGTTGTTCCCACCCAGCATCACGTCTCACGGGTCTCCCTCACACGAGAAGTATCTTCTCCTCCTCCTTCTGGTGCGTGAGTCGGCTGAGCAGGAATGTGGCCCTAGGTGGAATCCGGCCAGTGCCCGTGAACTGTGGAGGGCACAGGGCAGCCTGGAGCCTGCTTGGGGACATCTGCTAATTACAGCCCGCGTCCTTACACAGCCCGGTACTGCAGATTCTAGCATCAAACCAACACCTGTCTCTCTCGAACTTCCCACAACACCCTGAGATGGGGCTTCCCCTCTTCCTGTCCCTGCTGGGAGGACCCAAAGGACCTTCCTCATCGTCATACTCTACGATCTGTTTCCAGAGCTGCCCTTCACCATGTGAGAGGAAGGGGTTTATACTTTAGAAATTCTTCTTTCCACAAATCCTGCTTTCAAGAATGGTCTTCCTAGTAACAAAACAACTCAAAACACGTACGTATAATTCCTGTTTGGATGTGTGTTTGGTATTTACCTGGCAGACAACACATTCTAAGAAGGGAGAACTTTGAGCTTCTCTTTACCATGTCCAGCACCCAGGACGGTGCTGGGAATACAACCATCACTGTCAGCCAGCACCGCCTGAAGGTCCCAGTCAACAGGGGCTCCCTCCCCCCGGATTCTGGACACCCCAGCAGTATTTGGATGGATGCTCACTCAGTGTGTGCTGGAGCCCCCCGTGATGGGGAGGAACCCACCCTCTCCAAAGATGACGAAGTCCTACCTTATCTATGGGACAATTTCGTCATTACAAGGTGTTTCTCTCCCTTGATGTTAAAATCTCAGGACAACTTAGCATGTCCAAACCTCTCTTTTCCTTCCACCATGAGGAAAGTAAACTTCATGCCTTCTCCATGAGACAGAAGTGAAATATCTGAGCAGCCCCTTTGGTCCCCACCCTATCCAGGCTGTGTCCCTCGTAGAGTTGACGTCACCCGTTCCTTGTCATACCCCACGTCATTGTGGTTTCAAGTCTTTTGGTACAAGGGTGCTCACCTCCATGTTCTCCCCAAAACCTCTGGTACTGCTTGAGCTGAATTCTTTTAGGACAATTGCTTTTTGGTCTGGACACTGTGCTTCTCTTAGTGAAATGTGAAATGCTACAGCTTAATCTCCTGTTAAACTTGCTGCCAACAAACAGCAATAAGTCTTGGTCATTTTCACATGACTGAGTCAGTGTACCGTCTGCTTTTCTCTAGAGGCAGCAAAGCTACATTTTTCCCCGTTAAATTTCATCTGGTTAATTCCTGAATGTAACAATAACAATCCTGAACATAAACACCAGCTCTTACATCTTTGTAGCATCTGATGACACCTGTGCCTTCCCTCACCTTTCCTAGGTGTGTATGGAGCCCTGTGAGCTGTCCTGATGCTGGACCCAGGGACCCAGTCGCTCCACCTCGTGTGCTTCTCAGCCCAGGCGGCCGCCAGCTGGGGCCTTTCCTCCCTCCCCCAGCACCTCTCTTGTGGGTGCGTACCATGTGCCAGGAGCTCTTCCACTTTATGGCTGGCAATTACCACTAAGCTTTGCTACTGCCTTGGTTTCAGACTTACATTGACACACAAATCAATCCTCATTTGGTACAGACCCAACCCAGCTCTAAATCTGCCCCTGTGAAGTGCAGTTCTGACACAATGCTTTCCCCCTGCACAAATTCCCATGTGCGGTGATGAGGGGAGCTGCTCAGGCTGGTGGCCTGCAGGCCGGTTGCTGTCTGTAGGCCCTGTGTTGAGTTGTGGCCTCTGACAAGTGAAGTGTGGAGGGGGAAACTGGCCTTTTCTTTTTTTTTTTTTTTTTCAGTTTTGCCCCGGGGCTGGGCTTGAACCAGCCACCCCCGGTATATGGGGCCCGTGCCCTACTCCTTGAGCCACAGGTGCTGCCCAGGAGACTGGCCTTTCAGCATAATTTTAGGTCATCAAATTTTACATCTGCTTAAAAGACTGGCTTGTGTTTTGTATGCTTTTTGCAATTTTTTTCTAGTAGGTCGTTTTTGTTGTATTGACAAAATTATCAGCCTAGAAATTTTTGAAACAAGTAAGCAATCAAACAAAATCTGAGCTGGTCCTTGGCCAGGCTTTGAATAACTGGACTGGGGAATCTCTTTGTCCTAGCAATCAAGACATCACATTTTAAACAACCTTGGATAGTTTGTTTGCTATTTCTTGTTAATTGGGGATTCGAACCATAGGGATCAATCAGCATTACCGGGCCTTTCTATGTCCTCAGATTCAGTGATTCTGAGGACAGTTTAATTGGCCTGGTTTTTTCATAGGACTTTGTCTATTTTGACTTATCTCTAGTACCCAGCGCACTGCTGGACACGTGGTAGGTATCCCTTAAATAGGGATGAAGGTGACAGGTGGGTGGGCGGGGAGGGTGGGGACCTCAGGGCATGCACAGGTGTGCTGTTGCCAGCTTGGGGAGGAATAACACGGGCTGCCTTTCAGCTGGTTCCTCACTGGTTTTCATCCTCTGTAGACAAAGCATCCTTATGGCCTGAGAAGACCCACTCACTTCACCCAGGCTGCGCTGGGTCTGCCGCTGGCACCCAGACGTTCAGCCTTAAAAATATAAGAAGTTAGCTGCCAAATTTGGGGATGCTTGTTGGCAGTTTTATAAGATAGAAAAAATTTAAGTTGGTCTTTATTTAGCTTCTTCTGTCAGGTGCTGGTGAAGGGTGAAGGTTCATGTGGATTCTATGCCTTGCCTTTATTGGTTGGGGTGAAGGGATGTCTTCAGCGATCCTCCCCGTGGCTAACTAAGCGTGACCCTGTATGCCTGGAGAGTTTCGCCTCTGGGCTACTCCATGCGGCTTTCAACGCTTGCCATGCTTTGTTTCCGTATATCTGAGATTTCCTGTCTTCACCAGTGCTGTCCAAGTATTGAAGGAGAGTATAACAGTAACATAAAGGTTTAAAAATGGTCATGGGATATTCCATTTTTTTTTCTTTGCTTTTGCGACGGGGTCTCACTCTCTCAACCAGGCTCCCGGGCATCGGTGTGGTCACAGCTCACTGGAGCCCCAGCCTCCTGGGCTCAAGCCATCCTCCCACCTCAGCCCCTCAGGGCATTGGGATTACAGGCGTGAGCCACCACGCCCGTCAATGTTCAATATTTGATTCCGGCTATGACTTTGTTTAACAATTTTAAAAGTTCATGTTGGGACAATATAGCTCCTAGTGATTCTGCGTGGTTCTTCTTCTGGGTAACCACAAGATGACATTAATGGTATTTTAACCATGGCAGTTTTTGTTAATAACAGATGTACACATAAATAGCTTTTTTTTTTTTTTTTTTAGAGACAGAGTCTCACTTTATTGCCCTTGGTAGAGAGTGCTGTGGAATCACAGCTTGCAGCAACCTCCAACTCCTGGGCTTAGGCAATTCTCCTGCCTCAGCCTCCCGAGTAGCTGGGACTACAGGCTCCCACCACAACACCCGGCTATTTCTTGTAGCAGTTTGGCTGGGGTTGGATTTGAACCTGCCACCCTCGGTATATGGGGCCAGCACCCTACTCACTGAGCCACAGGCGCCGCCCAACACATGAATAGCTCTTTAACTCTCTGCATCGACTGGGCACTTGGGACAAGATTTAAGGGCTGTCACACTAGAATATCCTCGCCCTACAGGTGGGGTCCCCAGGAGGCATCAGGAACGCTGTCTTGGCATCTTTCCTAGGTCACCCATCTCTTCTGGAGGCAGCTGTGTGGAGAAGCCGTCTCTGCACTCCCCTGCTCACAGCCCACGCCCCATGCCCACACTGGGGCTCATTTGGTGTTTTCTTACCCAACAAAACTCAGCATTTCCTCTCTAGTGGATCTGAGTTTTGCCTTAGTCTCATTTCAGGAAATCACTGCTTTGTTCTGAACCAGAATGTGTGGGATACAGACTGCAGGTCTTAGTGGTGGGCAGCCTCTCTCCCCCAGATGGATACTTCTCACCTGGAAATAAATTTCTAAAAATCAGAGGGAGGGAGTCTTTATAGAGAAATGGGCGTGGCTCTGCCAAGCAGTGGGCCATGCCCGGCTAGTGGGAAATGTTTTGCCCAGGGTCTAATTAGGCCATGTTCTGGACATGGAAACTTAACAACAACAAGAGAATTTTAATGTGTCTGAATTCATTGATGAAAGAAAATTAAAATGGTCTGTGCTGTGTGATTTTTCATCTTAACTCTTCTTAGAATATAGAAGGCTACTGAAAGTGGCAATGAGAAAGATCTGTCCTTGTTTTTTGGCTTTTTGATTTTTGTTTTAACCTAACTTTTTTTTTTTAAACTGGATGATGTGTTTGATCTTTGTCACAACTTTCAGTTTCACAGGGTTATTAAGAACGCCTGATAAAAATTTTAATACTGGGGGAAGGAGTTTGGAATTTAATTAGGAAAGCTAACATCAGTTCCAAAATGAGAAAACTTCTCTTTCAAATGGGATTTTAATTCTAAACCTAGGTCTGGTTTTATGCAGTATCTATCAAATCTTGGTTTTCTTGGAACTCAAATTATACCAAGAAAAAGACCCAGAGGCGACCAGTGATAAACAAACCCACTTCCTCTGAAGACTCAGGTAAATCAGCAAGTCAGCAGCCGCCCTGGCCCCTAGGGCCACTGTCCCAGGAAACAGCCCCCAGATGGTGGTCACTTTTCCCACTTTCAAGGGCAGGTTCCCCAACGTGCAATAAAAGGGGAAATATCCGCAGAATCAAGAGAAGTATTTTTTCTTTCACTAAAAAGAAGAAAGCTGTCTAAAAGTTGAATCTACTTTTTCCTTCTTGCAAGGAAACACACACAAACCCAGAAACTGAATCAAAACCAAAGAAAATAAAAACTTAGGGGAAAAACTCCTGTTTGACGCCCCCGGGCAAAGCCTTAGGCATCCCAATCTCTCTTGCAGCAAATGAAGAAAATTAAGCAAAAATCCCCCAAAACAAACAAGAATAAAGCACTACGCATAATTGGTTGGAGATAAGCAGTTGATGCGTGAGGCTTTCTTAAAAATGAGGAAATCCTGTTCTGAGCACAAATTTCTAGTTGCTGTGGTTCTAGGAAATCAAACAGCATTGACTAAGTAAATGCCATATTATTTTAGTGAAAATCTAAGTTAAGAGAGAAAAAAGAAGCTTTAAAACACAATCAGAATTTTTTATCTCACTTATCACTTCCTTCTCAGATTCCAAAATACGGACCTTATTTGAAAAGACCTACCTCAACATTTTTGGCTCACAAACATTCATTGGAGATTACATCGGTTAATTTTTGTAAAAGTCAATGTAAGCCATTACAGAGGGCCCGTTAGCTCACTAGAAAGATGTACGGTAATGTCCTGTTTGAGCAAAACATAAAAACATCTCAGATAACAGAGAGGGAAGGGTTTGGTCTTGGTCCTGCTGGTCAATCTTTTTTCCTTGAAAACAAGGAGAATCAGACCAAAATGAATTAAGTTTTATCTTTTCATCTGGTTATAAAAGTCACAAATACCTTTTTTAGCTAAAAGTAGTTTTATTGCAAACTTCTACATTTTCAGTTAACAGTGGTGGTGATGTGTTTATCAGGGTGTTAGCCGGGTGTTCAGACAAAGCTCTTACCAATAATTGCACGGGCCTTTATTTAGATTTTGCTAATGAACCCATTTTTCACTCACGTAAGTTACTTTAAAAAGTGAGTCCATTTTAGAAAAAGGGCTTCCAGGAAAACTTCCAAACAATATCATATTTCTAAAAGTGGAACCCTCTTATTAATTCTTTTCTGATTGTGTCTGGCTTACTCACTTCTATGTCTGAGTAATTTTTCAGCTTCTTTGGGGAAACAATCTTTTTGCCTAAAATTATATTTTTCCAGAGAAATGTCTAAGGACCACCAAAGTTAAACAACAAACAAACAAAAATTCCGCCCACGCATGTGGGACTCAGATTGTGGAAGAGAAAGGATTTGAGGGGCAAAGTGGCAGAGGATGAAGGCAGTGGCGTTGAGAACCCTTAGCAGGAAAAGTTCATGGAACTGAGGGACACCGAACTGGGCACAGCGGGAAGACAGTGCAGAGGTGACTGTTAGCTGCAGAGGAGGTGACACGGGGACTTGCTGTGGGTGCTACGCTGCCTGTCTGAGACAGCAGTCCGTTCTCCTCTCCCTCTGTCCCGCCCTCCCTGTCTTCACACCAGCCCCAGCTGTCTCTGAATGGATCGCCTGAGGAGAGAAACAGGATCAGTAGAAAGAGACAAGCCTCGAATCCCTTGTGGGCCTGAACTCCACAAGTTGATCATAACAGGTGCCCAGAGAAACGAGGGCCCCCGGGAGAGAAGGGGAGAGGTGGGTGCTGGCGGAGACTGAAGGGCAGGGGACAGGGGAATGGGCGGCCCCATTGGCAGTGGTCTGGGATGGCCACAGCAGAGGGTCTTGGTGTGCAGTCCCCACCAGGGACAGCTCGCTGTCTGGGCTCTAGAGGCCCAGAGAAGGTTTTACCAGGGGCCAAGTAACCAGGTCATCTTTCCTGGGGCATAATCCAGTCAGATATTCTCCTCCCACTCTCCAAAGTGGAACTTTTGTACAGAATGGCAATTATGCCCAGGGAGTTTTGACTTAAAGTGCATTAAAAGATACTTTATTTTCTTTTGCTTTTCACACTTCGTCTTTCTTCTCTCCTCCCAGCTTTATGTCTTTCCTTACAGAGAAACCACAAAGGGCTTCCGTCACCCTTTGGGCCCTTTCATCCCGTACCTCTTCACACCCTTCAGGAGGAGAGCAGCTTGTGATTTATCAGACAGAAGGCAGGGCAGCCCTGCTGAGGGGCTGTCACGCTGCTGCAGATTTCAGAAGCCCCGGCCCCTGGGTCACAGCCCTGAGACGGCAGGCTCAGCGCATGGCACGTGTGGTTGCCACAAGCCATGGCCTGAGGGCACTCAACCATGACTGTGTGCAATGACAGGTCACACCAGGGGACACTTTGACTTCTCACATCCTGCGGCTTGACTTGAATTTGCTTAAATAACCTCTGAAATGTGCCCTGCAGTTTAGCAGGCCCCTCTTAGAATTAGACCCCAGGGAAGTCACTGCCAGACCTCACTGCTCCTTCTAGCACTGACCACTGGACTTTCCCTCCACACATCTGCTGTCTTCCCATTAAGAATTTTCCCTCATTGATTCCATCCAATCCAGGAATTTGACCTTCTCCTGTATCATTACCTCATGGCCTAGTCTCTCTTGAGTTTTTAGGTCTTATCAGACATATCTATTTGAACATGTACTAGTTACTTCAAACGCCTGCCTAATAGGAAACTAGACACCACTGTTGCTCTAAACCTGTCTTCTGTGCCTCCTCCTGAGGCATGAGTAGGTAGATAGGCAGATGTATACATGGATGGATGGATGGATGAGTGGATGGATGGATGGGTGGATGGATGGATGGATGGATGGATGAGTGGATGGATGGATGGATGGATGGATGGATGGATGGATGGATGAGTGGATGGATGGATGGATGGATGAGTAGATGGATGGATGGATGGATGGATGGATGAGTGGATGGATGGATGGATGGATGGATGGATGGATGGATGGATGAGTGGATGGATGGATGGATGGATGGATGGATGAGTGGATGGATGGAT
>CAUYQV010144094.1:0-45847 GCA_963574575.1 Galagoides demidoff
TTTCTGGTAAAGGTTGGCCAATGCAGAGGACACAGCAGGGAGATGGAGGATGGGAGGAGAGAGCAGTCTCCCTTCCTTCTGGCTGTCGTTCCCTTGGTTCCCTGGCCTCTGGACTTTGAGGCTGGGCACCACACCTCCAACCCAAGGGCTCTGCTGGTGCTCTAGACAGGTTCCTGCAAACTCTCTCTCTCTTTCCCTCTAGGAATAGCAATGGTAAGGGCGCCCCACCTGCCCCTCTCCTGGGGTGTTTCACCATTTTTGTGCCCTTAATTCTACTCCCCGCCGTAGTCCTTACACTCAACTCTTAATTCTCCCATAAAAGCAGGCCATTTGTTTCCCCTGACTCTTTTTTTTAGGGTATTACTGCATCATAATTCTTGTACTCTTCTTACTCTAAATGCATTGGAAGGGACCACACGTCTGAGTATTGCAGTGAGGGGAGGTGTTGGGTATAGGATCAGAGGAGAGGCTGGAGAAATATTTTGTAGTGAATCAGAATAGATCACTGTATGTTAGCTTTCTGTTTTTACTTTAAAAAGTCAACTTTCTGTCAGGTAAGGCATTTTGGATGCTTTGAGGAGGGTTCAGCTCCTCTCTCTGGTCTCTCACTGGTAGGGCTTGCTCTGGCTGCCACTGCTCAGCTGGCCTGGAGACCTTAAGCCCTAGGTAGCTGATTAAACTGCTGGTATCTTCAGAAAAATCATCCAGGTACATGGACCCTGCTGCTCCCGCTCTGCTGCTCTGGGGCCTGGTAGGCGTTTGCTGGGCTCCTTCTTTTCCCTTGGCTTGCAAGGCCTTCACCTCCCTGTGAGCTAAGACAGCAGTCTCTCTGAGGCTGAAATAGCCCTTCGTGGAGCTGAACCATAGCTGGCAGCCAGCATGGCCGAGAGGAGGTCGCAGAGTTGCCAGACAAGAGTTGGAATAGAGGGAGGGAGAGTGTTTGAGGCCGATGTTGGCATTCTACTGGGGAGTTTCTAAAACACTTTAATGTGAGCCGAGCACATTTCTGCCCCACAAAACCTCCTGTGGGGTTGGGCATGATCACTCCACTTTGGAGATGCAGAAACAGCCTTCAGGTTCCTCAACACCTTGCCTGATGGTACATGACTGGGGAAGCAAAAACAGGACTGTGATTCAGGCTGTGTGACCCCCGTCACCTGGCACCTTTCTACTCTGCCTTAACTTTCTCTGAGAATCAGGCAGGGTCTGAATCTGTGTCTGGGATTAGGAAATGGAGGTGGAAAAGCTCCACTTGTCCTGGTGTTCCCATTCTACTGGCAGGGGAGAGCACAGGCCATTTCAAGTCCTACCAGGGAGCTCTGGTCCCCACAAACCTCATTTGAGGACCATCTCGCCTACTTTTAGTGGCCTCACCTGCCTTTCTGTCTTTGTTCTTAGAAGTGGAGCTGCCGCTTAAGAAGGATGGCTTCACCTCAGAGAGCACCACGCTGGAGGCCTTGCTCCGTGGTGAAGGGGTAGAGAAGAAGGTGGATGCCAGAGAGGAGGAGAGCATCCAGGAGATACAGGTATTCCTGTGTGTGCGGGGGCATCCCGATCACTGTCATGTTTCCAGAACTCTGGCACCAGCTCTGCATTCTCCTCCCAAGGGCCAGGGCTGCATCTCCAAGGGCCTTGTTTCTGTTGATGGGATGCTCACGAATTCTTTTGTGATTTAACATATCCCCCAGAAGAAATCATTCTTCCCCACAAATCTTCCTCTCCTTTGATCTCCCTATTTACCATTCAAAATATGTTTACTGAGCCTGCTGAGCACTAAGTACCATGTGTGCTGGGTCCTGGGGACACATGACAAATGAAACAGACTTGAGTCCTCACCCACATGTAACGACTGGCCCATTGTGCAGGCTAGAAATGTGGGGTGTCTGCTGCAGTGGGGGCCTGTGAGGCCTGGCTCAGCTGCACCTCCCTTTACACAGCCCAGCCGGCTCTGGTTCACAGACTGCTCCGTCCTTCCCTGGCAGTGCCTGCTCATTCCTCAGCCCGTGCAGTTGTCACACTCCCCACAGGGGTTGTTTCTCTGTCCCTAAGTATCTACTCACCACACAGCGTGATAATATAGGGTGCACCTACCTTTCCTTACTTATTTGTCTTGAATCACCATCGTCTAATACACTGCTTGGCACACAGTATTGTAATAATAATAATTAATATTAACATTAAATAATAGCATCAATAATTCAATAGAGTTAAATTATTAAAATGAAATATTTATATTACATATTAAATTTCTATATCTTATGTTATACATATTATATACTCATTAATTTTATATTCAATTTAAATTTAACAATTAATTAGTACGTTAATTTATAAGCCTTACTAATGATAATACCGTCATATGTTAGCAACCATTCTGCAAGTTCCATCAAGGCAAGGACCCTGCTGTCATGTTCATCACTGTATCCTCAGGGCCTCACATGCACCCAGCACAGGTCTCAATGAGGCATTGAATAAAGCAGGGAATCTGGCCTCCTTCTCTGCTATTCCTGTATTTAAAGGAATGGCCAAGGATTTTCTGTTTAGTTGCCACAACATATCTGATATTTTTTCCTTCCTCTGCTTTCCATGAGCTACAGCCCTGGTAAGGATCCTCATTAACCATCACTGTTACTTGTCTAAGAGGCCTCAGCACCAGCTTTGACTCCTGTCTTTCCCTCCCATCCAACATCCATTCATCACGAATCCTGTGGACTATGCCTGTGATGTAAATCCCACATCTGCTGCTGCCCCGGTCCACGCTGCTCTCACCCCTTTTGCTAACTGCTATGATTGCCTTCTCACTTATCCCCTTGCTAACACTAAGAGAGGGTCCCCCCATGTATACAGCTCCCCGTTGTCAACATGGCTCACTTGAATGGTATGTTTGATATAGTCCAAAGACCTACGGTGACACATCATTACAACCTGAAGACTGTAGTTTCTGTTAGGGCTCACTCTTGGTGTTGCCTGTTCTCTGGGTTTGTACAGATGTGTGGGGGCACATACCCACTGTTACAGGCTCATACAGAAGCTTTCGCTGCCCTAAACACCCTCAGTGCTCTGTTGTTCATCTCTCTCCCCTCTAACCTTTGGCCACCACTGATCTTTTTATTGCATTTAAGTTTCCTCTACGTCTTTGCATGGCTTGATAGCTCAGTTTAATGCCAAATATTATTCTGTTGTCTGGATATATTCTAGGAGAGGGATCTCTTTAAAATTTAAGTCAGTTCCTGCCATTCCTGTGCTCAAAGCCCTGCCAAGGCCCTGTTGTCTCAGAGTGAAAGTGAAGGCCCTCTCACCAGCCTGACTTGGCTCCTTCCTCTTCTACCTTGCCCTCTTTCTGCTGTTCTTAGGACATGCCAGGCATACCCCCACTTTCGGGCCTTTGGTCTGCCTAGAACGTCCTTCCCCAGGCACCCTCTAGGCTCTTGCTCTCATTCTCTGTCAAGTGTTTACTCTCATCTCTTCTCTCAAGGCGCTCCCCGCCACTATCCTTCATCCCGTACCCTGTGCTGCACCTGCCCTGCCCCCCCCCTCACTTGGCTTGGCTTTGCTCTTATCACTGTCTCTTGTACTTTGTCACTATGTACTTAGCATGTTATTGTTTATCATCTGTTTTCTTCCAATAGAATGTAGACTGCTTAAGACTTGAGCCTTGTCTGTTTTGCTCACTGATACGTCTCAAGCACCCAGGTGTTGTTTGGTGCACACTAGGTGTGCAATAAAGATGTGCTGCGTGGATGCCAGTGAGTTGCCCCAGTTCTTCCCCTTGCTGACATGTCCTACTTTGCTGGCTGACCTTTTGTTCTAGAGCTGAAAACTTTTGTTTCCTACTAAATAAATCCAAAATGATAAGCGTGCCCTTCCTGGGCCTCCCCTCTCTGCTCCTAACCTAGTTTTCAGGCTTATTTTCCACTACTCCTTCCCTCCCTCTGTTCTTTGGCCTTCTTCCCTCCGTGCCCCTGGTCATGCTGTGCCCTATATCTGGCATGCCTTTTCTTCCATCTCCACGTGTACACATTCCACTCATCTTTTAGGTGCAGCCCCAGTACACCTTTCTTGATCCCCCCATGGCCAGAGGGATCTCCTCTCCCCTCTGGCGTTTAAGATACCTACTGCTTTCTTCTACACACATGGGTACACACATGCGCTATTGTGTTACCTCCATTTTGCACTTTCAGATTTTGTGGTCAAGGTCTGTTATCTGTGTATTACCGGCCAGATTTCCCGCCCCCCTCCCCCAGTTTGTATAGTTTAATAGAATCAATGAATAGAACGGAGCATTGATACTCATAGGGATATGTAACACTTTCCCCTTGCAGCTAGAGGTAGGTTCAAGTTCTTCCTTTGCAGCACTGGGCCAGTATACAGGTCATCATTGTCCTTTCATCGCCATCAACATCACCCGTAGTGTAAACTGAATGTCTACTGGGTGCACAGCATGGGACTGCTACCTTCTATGCTGGAAGCCAAAACCAGGACCATGAGTCCAATGAGTTTACCTGTTTTTATTGCTTTACATTATTAAAATGCAGACATAGTAAATGGACTATTTTTTTTTATTTGTTCATTAATTTATTCACTCATGTGACCAAAGTTCAATAAGGGCCTCCTTCAAGTGGGCATTGTGCTAGGAGCTGGGGACACAGAGACTAAGAGAGACCTGTCCTTTACATGCCTATTTTAATGTGTCATGAAGAGAGAAAACAATGAAAACCAATAAAACAATTGCATTTTAGGATAAATGCCATGAGAAGCACAATCAGTATTGAGTACAAGAGGAGGGACAGGTTCTAGGTAGTGTTCCGAGGGAGATAAGGGATTTAACCCCAGTCCTATGGGATGAGAGGAGCCAGTAAAGTGAGAATCCCAGGGAAGAGCTTTCTGGGCAGAGGAATAATGAGTGTACGTCAGGCCCAGGATAGGCCAGAGCTCATCGTGTCAAGAGGACAGATGGAAGGCCCACGTGGCCAGAGGACAGTACCAGAGAGAGGAGTCCCTGATGGATTTGGACAGGTGAGCAGGCACCAGACCACACCTAGATCCCACAGGAAATGGAAGAGACTTTTGGTTTTGTGTGAAGTGAAAAAGGAAGCCATTTGGAATATTTTGACCAGGACAGTAAATTTATATTTCATAAAGATCTCTCCGGCTGCTGCATGCAGAGGAGATTGGATGCAGGGCTAACAGCAGAAGGAGGGAAGGCAGGAGACTTTTGCAGTAGTCCAGGCCAGAGATAATGTCATCTTTAAAAAGGATTTTTTTTTTTTCAAACACACCACAAACCACTGTTATCATGCCCATAAAGACTGTTTAAGAGTAACAGGGAGAAATGTTATTTTAAAATGTATTTATTTTCCAGATAATGTTCTTGGACAGGGAGTGCAAGTCTGTTAGTGGGCGGGGGTGGGGGCGCAGCAGACACTATAGGTGGGCCCCTCCTGCCCCCCTGCTCCTAATACAGGACTCCCCTCTGCTTCCTGAGCTCTGAAACAAGCTTTCCTTGTTAGGAACTCCTGGCTCCTCCTGAGTTATATTGAGAGGCTTCCTGGGTCAAGGCCATATCACAGGAAATGCAAACACATGGGGGCAGCTGCCGTCACATGTGAGGCCCAGGGCCTAGACAGATATTCTAGGGTCACAGGGAAGCTGACGGGAAGAGGGAGGATAGAGCCTTAGGGAGAAGAGAAGTCAGCTTACTCCTGGACATTAAGGCCATATGGCACTCTGGGGGACGGGCTTACTTGCCTTAATCCAGTCTTTCTTTTCATCCAGAGTCCAGATAGCAGAGAATACATAGCCTTATAGTGAAAAATGAGAGTGAAGTCCAAATTGTACTGAGATGTCAGAGGCAATGATCTTTAAATTTGAGGCATTTAGCCCTTACTATGATTAAATGACCTCAAGGCATGGAAAATTTGCAAGATGGCTATGTGAACATCAATAAGAGTCGCAGCAACCATACCTGTATTGTGTCTTTTCACCAAAGGCTGCAGAGCATCTGACTTGTCATTGTCTCACTTGACTTTTGCTAGTGTTGCCACGTGTAGGAACCCAAGAAGCTTGCTTTGGTTAGAGGTCGTGTCCAGCAGAAACAATGCTAATTCTCTGTTGGATGGCAACGTTGTCCTAGAAACACATAAAATAAGTAAGTGCTGTCAGCTGCTTCCCACACAAACCTAGTAGAGGAGCCAGAGAAGGCTCTATAGACCTGCTTTGAGTTCTTTGGGTGGGTTGGGTGACTAGCAGTATCCTTACTCTTGTGATTGGAGAACACTCTGTCTCTGGCAGTGCCAGAAGATTGCTGGCTGGTAACGTGTTCCCAGGCTTCCTACTTTGAGGACAGGCAGAGGCATTGTCCTAAGTCCACTTAAATGGAGAAGGTGATATCAGGTGTTGGTGCAGTACATGCTCCTTTCTCAGCCTTTTCATAGTTTTTGTGATTTTTTGAGCCATTATCACAAGGATGGTGCATGGTGCTATCTTGTGTAACATGGTACTTCCTGCCTACCTTACTATATTTGTCTTATGTCATTCCTCTCTAAGAGCCTGAGCTTTGGTCACACTGACCACTTTTTGGTCCCTGGACGAGCCATGTTCTTTTCCCTGCTTCACAGGGTTTGCACCTGGACATTAAGGCCATATGGCACTCTGGGGGACGGGCTTACTTGCCTCTCTCTGCTTAGAACATTTCCCTCTCTACCTCTGTCCCCGTTCACCAGGCTAGTCTTTGCTTGTCCTCCAGCTCTCAGCTCCTTGAGGTCATATCCTTTGGTAAGCCTTCTCGGACCCTCAGCTTAGGTAAAATTCCTTTCTAATTCCCTCTCATAGTGTTTAACTTGTCTGTCACTCTTTTTATGACATGTATGGTTATTATATATAATCCTGCATATATATATACTTTTTGTTTGTTTGTTTAAATCTATTCTCTTTTCATTAGACTGTAACTGCTAGGATCACAGGCAATTTTGTTTAAATCTATTCTCTTTTCATTAGGCTGTAACTGCTAGGATCACAGACGTGAGCCACTGTACTCGGCCCTCCTCCCCTTCTCTAGAGAGAGTGAAGAGTATGCCATGATGCGTCTTGGAATCCTTACTCACAAGGGCTGAGCAGTGGGAAACTCTGAGCTGATGGACCTAACCTTACTTTGGTCATGGTTTGACTGTATGTTCTTAAACAGTCAAAACTGCTTTCAGCCTCAGTTTATTTACTTATAAAATGGAAATTGGATTCAGTGTTGTAATGTGACAGAATAAGAATTTGAATTCATGATCTTTAAGCTCTATTACAGGTCCCATGCTAAATGAAAATTGATTTTTCTTAAAAAAGCAACAGTGGATTATTATGACACAATGGATTATTATATTAAATCTGTTCAGAAGAACAGAGAGTTACTTATTTTCATCACACAAGGAAGGGTTCCAGTACGGCAGGGAAAGGAGAAACATATTTTCATATTTCTGAGGTGGTGCTTAAGGAATAAAAGGAAACATTACATGAAAAAAACGAAGTTTTGATAAAACATCTTGGCCCCACATACGGAAGTACAACCAGAGCAATCTCTTGTTAGAGAACTCTTCATGGGCAAAAAGAGTCACAAAAGGATGGCATTCTGGGAGGACTTGGCTGGAACGGGCTTGCTCCCTCCAGGAGCTCAAATTTCTGGGCAGCATTTTGCCGGCCTAACTTCCTAACTGACAGTAGCCATCTTCACTTTGTTACCAAACAACAACAAAACAAAACGCTCCCAAATTGTCCTTGGGTGGTTTTCTGTTTTGCATTTTGTTTCTCACTTCTCTTTATTTTCTTGTCATTTCAGAGGGTTTTGGAAAATGATGAAAATGTAGAAGAAGGGAATGAGGAAGAAGATTTAGAAGAAGATATTCCCAAGCGGAAGAATAGAACAAGAGGACGGGTAAGTTAGGGGCACCGTGAAGGAGGGAAGAGGCCAGGGAGGCTGGGGCCAGCACACTTTTGATCCCTGCTGCAGCCAGATAGAGATCACAGGCATGGTCTTACTCTGAGAATACTCAGGAGGAGAACTCCAGGAGGGCTCTGAGCGACCTCGTAGCCCGGAAGAATTTAGAGCTGGCAAGGAGAAGAGGAGGCAGAGGGTGCCCTGAGGGGATGGTGAGGTCTGGGGAGGCCTGAGGGCAGGCTCAGGGTAAGGGTGCAAGACGAGGACAGTGTGTCTGTTGTGCCCATTACATAGTCACAAAAGAAGGCCAAACATTACCTGCCTTATCCCTGGTTTCTTGCCGCAGAAGGACAGAATCAGGACACCTACTTTTGGGGTGTACTTCAGAAGGCAGAGAGTAGGAGCATTCTGGGGAAGCATGGAGGCCACATCAGTGATTTGGTGTGAGCTTTGGAGGCCTATGGTCCCAGAATGGGGAAGAGGTCAGAGCCTGGGCACTGGCAGAGGGGAAATCCGGGGTGGGAAGAATAGAAACATGAGAGTGATCCTGGAGGGGAGAGAGCCCAGCCTGGCTAGCACTTCCAGAATCCTCATATTCAAGCCTAAGGGGGCTTTCTGGGTTCATCTTCAGGGTCTGCAAGGGCGTGTGACAATAACCAGGTGGAAGGGGACCTCCAGAGGTAAACTGTTGCTCTTTACCTAGAGAATTAACTCTCTTAGGTGTGAGGAACTGGCTCCTTTAAGCTCTAGGCAGGACCCTTACCCCTCCCATGGATAAGAGGTTAGTCCTTGGTGCCCTATTGGTTGATTATAGCAAGCCTCTGTACTCTGTGGTTCTCATGCCTTAGCACACAGTATCACTAAGAGGAGCTTATTGAAATGCAGATATCCAGGACCCAAACCACGAAATTCTGATTTAGGTGGTCCAGGGTAGGACCTTAAACTGTTTTTTTTTTTTTTGAGACAAAGTCTTGCTCTGTCACCTGGGCTAGAGTGTGATGGCCTTACCCTACCTTATAGCAACTTGAAACTCCTGGGTTCAAGTGATCTTCTGCCTCAGTTTCCCAAGTAGCTGGGACTACAGGTGCCTGCCATGACTGACTAATTTTTCTATTTTTAGTAAAGATGGGGGTCTCTCTGTTGTTCAGACTGGTCTCAAACCCCTGAGCACAAGCAATCCTCCTGCCTGGGTCTTCCAGAGTGCTAGGATTACAGGCATGAGCCACCACTCCCAGCCATGTATCCAGGCTGGGAGGAAGTTCCCAGGTGGCTGATGCAAGTAGGCCAGTGCTGCCTATACCATGAGCTAAGATGCTTTGGCTTGTTGGCAGGAGCTGGGCAGGGCAGCCCTCTGATGGTGCACCCTTGTATAGTGGGCACCTGTTCAGCTTTGTCAGTTATCAGTATTTCAAGTCTCCAGTCCCATCTATTCTTTTCTCTTACTTTGTGTTGGTTTATATGTTTGATTTTTTTTTTCTGGAATATTTGAAAGCACATGCTAGACATTTTATCATTTAACTGGCACCTAGGTCAGTGTGTAGCTCTATAACAGATATCACTATCACATCTAGTAAAAATAACACTTATTCTAATATATACTATCCAGTCCCTGATCATTTTCCCCCAGTTTCTCAAAAATTCCTTCTTATAGTCAGTTTGTTTGAAAGTGAAGTCTCTTATTCCCCAGCATGCCTTTCCTTATTACACCTTACCTCACACTTTCTTTTCCTCATGCCATGTATTTGTTGAAGAGCTTGGGTTGTATTTCTTGTGGAATTTCTGACATCTGGATTTGGTGAAGGGGTGGTGTTTAATTTCTTTCTTTATCCTCTATATTTCCTGAAAACTGGTAGTTTGATTAGAGACTTGATTGGATTCAGGATATTTATGTGTCATGTGTGTGTGCACACACATGTGTGTTTGTGTATAAATATTCTTAGGGGGGGCAAGAGTCTTTCCTAGGTGCTGGTAGGTACGTCTTGCATCGCCTCAGAAGGCATATATTTTCCAGTTGTTCTGCTTTGAGTGGTATTAAAATTGACCAGTGCCTGTGAGAGTTGTCAGTCTCATTGCTCTTTTATAATGTTCCTTATCAGGTTTTCACCAAATGATTTTTGTAGTCATTGATGAGCTTGCCTAGACCCATCAAAATAATATCTAATTCCATCATTACAGGAGACTTTAGAGCTTGGAGTTTCTGGGCCTTTTGTGAACTCTAAGAGCTGTATACTTTCAAACCTTCTTCCATTCCTTCCCTCAACCCAACCAAACTGACTAGCATAGAAAATGGTTCTTTCTCACCTTCTCCACTCCTAACCAAAATCTAGAAGATTGAGCTTGTGGTCAGTGAATGTGGATTGGGTATCTTCTCTGCCATCAGCAGTGGCCACTGCAGCCATTTATGCTTACTGTGAATTTACTATAAACCAGGTGTTGTGATGGGCTCTTCACCGTAAGAGTTTCCACACAGAGAACGATGACTTTGTACCAGGGCCCTTCTCTACCTTCCTGAGTTCTATCCTGTCCATTTTTACAGCAGCCACTGGCCATATGTGGCCACTGCTTGTCAGTGGCATGTGGCATGTCAAATTGAAATGTGCTGTAAATGTAAAATATATACCAGATTTTGAAGACTCAGTATGAAAAAAGGAACATACAACATCTCATTAATTTTTATATTGACTAAATTTTAAAATTGAAAAATTTTTAAATGATAATACTTCAGATACATATATTAGGTTATATAAAATATGTTATTAAAATTAATCACACTTGTCTCTCTTTAAAAATGTAGCTACTGGAAAATTTAAAACAACAAGTGTGTGCCTGGGTGCCCATAGCTCAATGGTTAAGGCCCCAGCCATATGCTCTGGGGCTGGTGGGTTTGATCCTGGCCCGGGCCTGCTAAACAAACAAACAAACAAAAAAATAGCTGGGCATTATGGCAGGTACCTGTAGTCTCAGCTACTAGGGAGGCTGAGGCAAGAGAATCATTTGAGGCCAACAATTTGAGGTTGCTGTGAGCTATGACATTATGGCACTCTACCGAGGGTGAGACTCTGTCTAAATAAAAAACAAGAATAATAATAATAAAACGACAAGTGTGGCTCCCATTGTATTTCTGTTGGTTAGAACTTCTTTTTCATTCCCTTATATTGCTATTACTGTCAGAGTGGTAGAGTAACTTGCTCAAGGTCACTCAACCTATTAATGGTAAGGAAGAGGCCAGGATTTGAACACAGACCTGTGCTTTTCCCATTAAGTCATGCCTGGTCCAGTGCCCAGCATGTAGCCAATGAACTACTTGTTGAGTGAACTATTGAATGATAGAAAAGAGAAAGAAAAGGCACATGTCAGCTTTATGGGAGCTGAGAGAAGGCTTGAATACAATGAGGGGCCTAGGCTAGCTCTGGGTCCACCTGACCTTGGCTGTGTGGCAGGTGAATGTGACTCTGTGTTGTAGAAGGACACTGTGAATGTGTTAGCCATGTAGGTGTGCATGAGTCTCTCTGTACTTGGAATAAGTGTTTGAAGCTGCTTCACCCATAGCTTCAATTAAACTGTCTTCCCTCACCTCTAAAGTGGCTACTTGAGCTGCTGCTGGCACTGGAGAACAATGACTCCCAGTTTTTGCTGTTAGAACTGAGAGGCAGTCCAAGGCCTGGTACCTCTGTGAGTGGTCTCTGGAGTGCAGCATTAGCATCACCTAGGTAGGAACTTGCACACAGGAGCCCAGACTCCAGCCTAGACTAATTAGAATTAAGAGTCTGCACTTTGACGTGGCCCCCAGGTGCTTTGTGTACTCTCTGAAGAGCGCAGGGCTTGGGTAGCGATTACAAGAATAGGCTCTGCCTTATTTGAACTTAGACTCTATGAGTTCAAATCCCAGCTCCACCTGTGACTTTGGCCAAATTGTATAAGTACTTTGGCCTTTAGTTTCTCCATGGGTAAGTTTTGAGTGTTTAATGAAGGCTAGATGTTATTAGGAGGGTGCAAAGCAAAGAGAACAACTCTCGGAATTCTGATAATGGGTATTTCCTGAGGGGTGAGAGAAATTCAAATGCAACAACTAATAATTGTGTCTATGAGAACTTTAGCCCAAGAAATAAAAACTTTTTAAAATTCATGAAATTCTTGTGAGTCATTCATGTAAGTATTATCAGTTAATCAATCAATCACTCAGTAACAACTTTCTAATGCACTGTGGTATAGTCCAGGGCTTCTCAAACTTTGTAGGCAAAGCACCAAGGGATCTTGTTAAAATACAAGTTCTGATGCCACATGCCTTGCTAATAAGCTCCTGGTGATGTGGGGGCTACCCGTCCGAGGACCGCACTTTATTATTTATTTTATTTTTTTTTTTTTAGGACCACACTTTAAACAGCAACAGTGTTGAGCAGTGTTTTTCAAATTTTTCAGTCTGAGGAATTCTTTACAATCTTAAGAATTATTGAGAAGTCCCCAAATCTATTGTTCTGATTATGACCAGTGATATTCATATCACTAATGATGTTTGCTATATTACAAATAAAAAAAAGACATATTTAAAGCTGAGAATATACAAGCAGCCAACGATAGCATTAGCACATGTTAAGTAGCCACAGGAAAACTCTGTTGTTCACTTGTGAAAGAATGAGGGTGAGAAAGGCAAATCTTGTGTTAGTAGTACTCTAAACATGGCACTTCCCCTCCCCTCCAGGATGCTTGGGTTACTGTTTGAGAATAACTGATGCTTTCTAGTAGGTGTGGTGGCTCATACTTGCAATCCTGACACTCTGGGACACCAACATAAGTGGATTGCCTGAGCTCAGGAGTTCAAGGCCAGCCTGAGGAAGAGCAAGACCTCATCTCTAATAAAAATAGAAAAAGTAGTCGGACATAGTGGCACGTGCTTGCAGTCCCAGCTTAGGCAAGAAGATTGCTGAAGCCCAAGAGTTTGGGGTTGCTGTGAGCTATGACACCATGGCACTCTACACAGGGTGACAGAATGAGACTCTGTCCCAAAAAGAGAAAAGAGAGAGAGAGAAAAGAAAACCAGCTCTCTGCTTGAGTCTGTCCTAGTCAAGGGTCTTTTAGCTTGAGCAAAACTGGAAAGAATGTGAAAAGCTGCTGGGCCACTGCCCCAGATTTGAGCATTCTTTGAAGATCCAAACTACAGGAAGGGTAGGAAAGCGGCAGGGATTTAGGACTAAGAAAGAGTAAGGAGCCAAGGCAGCTTCTGGCCTCTACTTTTCCCTCCTTCATTCTTCTCTCTAAAGACTGATTTCTCAGTGGCTCTGTGCACACTGCCGCATAGCTCCTGAATTTATGGGTCCCCAGTTCAAGTGGACTGTACTAGTACTAGGGTCACTGTTCTCTAATTCCAGGTTCCTTGGAGGTAGAATGTGATTGGCCCAGCTTGGGTCAGGTGACTACTCTTGAGCCAGCCAATCAACTGAGGCTAGTGAGGCAGGGTGGGTGGTACCAAGGCTATCATGGCCCCTCCTGGCAGGGCATTCGTGGAAGGTGAGGCAGGGTAGAGTGGAATATGTGGGTGGTTCTGGGGGTGAGGGAGAAGGTTGGTTTCTTTTGCTTAGCATCAAAGTCTTCCATAACAGAGGCAGGAGACCTAGGGCCTGCTCCTGCTGCTGGCCCTGTGACTGGGGACAGGCCAGAACCTGGTTCACCTAGTGCCAATAGGAGTAATAACAATGCTTGGTTTAATTAATAGGGTTATTGTAGGAATTAACTGAGCTAATATAAGCAAAAGAGCTTTGCATGCTGTGAGCTCACTGTTAGGGGTTCCTAATAAAGTATAAAATGCCATCTTTGCCCTCAAGGACCATAGACTCAACTAGGGAGAAGGTGCTAACACCAGGATACCATTAGGAAACAGCAGGCTTCTGGCTGCGCACTAACCCAGTGCAACAGGAGTCCGGAGGTTGGAGAGATCAACAGGCCAGGAGAGAAATTACTGGGCACTTCCCATGGACTCAGCGCTGTCCCTGCAGTTTCAAATCCTCTTAGCCCTAACGCTCTCAACAACTCTGCTGTATCGGTGCCATTGTGCTTGTTTTACAGTTGAGGAAACTAAAGCTCAGAGAAGTAACTTGTCCAAGGCACATAGCTTGTGTTTAAACCTATGTCCCACTGACTTTACGCTGATACTCTTCACTCCTCAGTGTGGCAAGGGGAGGATTCTTGGACGAGTGGAATGGTAGTGAGGGTGAAGCATGGATGGATGTGGATGGGCAGAGGAGAGATTGGTCTGTGGCAGGGATTAATAAAAACAAGACATGGACTTAGCATGAGCAAGGGGTGAACCTAACAGGATTGGAACTAGGTTGCCACTGGCTGTGTACACAGGTTGTAGGTGGCAATGAATGAGTGACCATGGGCTCCTGTCCTTCACCTCTTTTGTCTAAATGATCTGGTGGCTATGCAGGGTAGACTGGGGGGCAGCATGGAGGTAGAACCCCATCTAGTGAGTTGTTTGAGCAGTTCAGGGGTCACTCAGTGAACTCCTAGATTAGGGTGTGGAACAGATAGGAAATGCAAAGCCTGGGGCAACCTTTGAAGGAAGAAGCCAATAGCCTTTGGATATAGGGAGTATAGGAGAAGAACAAGATGATTGACGTGCTGCCTGCCTGATAGATCTGTTTTCAAACATTTATTTAGTGCTGCTTATGTGGCTGGCCTTATGCCAGGTTATGAGAATAGTGGTGGCCCAAATAGACATGATCTCCACCCTTACATGGAGGAGACAGAAAATCGGCAAGTAAACCAACATCCATGTCCGCTAATGCCAGGGAGTGCTCAGTGCTGTGATGAAAATTAAAGCAGAGGAGGGCAAGGAGGATGAAGGAGAGGGTGTGAGTGGACAACAGTTGCTCAGGGAGGACTTTGAGGGAGCGACAGTTGAGGAGGACAAGTAGGAGTTCACATTTCCAAGCCTGAGATCCTTTAGGAGACTCTAAGAGTACTACCTCAGGAAGAATCTCTTGCACATGCCCTTGAGTGCCCTGTAGCCATGATGCCTGTTTTGCAATTGAGGAAACTGAGGCCCAGGGAGTGTGGGAGCACATGGGGACCCTGCCTGCCAGCCCTGTAGGGTAGGATTAAAGCCTGGCTCTCAGCAGGGCTCTCGCCTTCCTGCTGGCGGCTCCCCCACAAGCAAGGGTGACTTCCAGCCCTGCACAGCTCCTCCCCTTCTCCCTAGAAGTATTTTTAGCCTGGCAGAGCCCCTTCCCAGGGTCTGCTGCTGCCTTGCCATTCTGCTTCACTTGCTTTCACCTGCTCAGAGGCAGCAGTGACAGGGCTGCGGGCAGCACATCAAGCTGTCCCTGGCTTCCTCAAGGGGTGTGTGGGGGAGGGCAGCTGAGGGTGACCACCCTCAGCAGCGTGGGCAGGCGGGAGGCCTGTCAGCGCCTGGGGTGACTGCCAACAGATCCCTCTTGGGGTCAACTCTGAGTAATGAGGGCGAGGGGAGGAGGGCTGCTGGCTGTCAGTGTGGGCAGGGGTGGGGTGGAGGGAGATGGTGGGTGGGAGGGAGGGAGAGAAGAGGAATTTGTTTTGGAGAGAGACAAGCTGAGGAGGTGGCAGAGGTGGCAGCTTGGCAGGTGGCATTGATTGTGAAGTATGTGTTTTTGTGAGTGTGTGAGTGTTGAAGGCCTGGGGTGTAGGCCTTTGCACTGTGAGGTCCCAGTGTGTGCGCTTGTGCGTGTATGTGAGTGTGTGTGGGAGCAGCCCCGTCCTTTCCGTCGTGAGGTCCCAGGACTACTCTTCCAGGCCAGGCCCCTAGGACTGCCCCATTTCTCCTGTACCCCACGCTGCTGTCATGTCTTATTCCTCATCTGCTGCGCCCTCCTCTCCCCAAAGACCTTGGCAGGCCCTTTTCCCGGTTGGGAGTTTACTGCTACTCGTTACCAAAGAATGACCTGGAGGAGGCAAGGGTGCTACCCACGTGACCAGTGTGGGACTTACAAAGGTTTAAAAATAAACCTCGCTGTGTTCTTGTAGCCACCATCCTGGAGCTGTGGAGCTGCCAGTGACCTCTCTGACTGGTCTCTTTGATTCTTGAAGGTAGAGCTCACTCCACCCCCACCTGAGGTCATGGTGACCCTTTCCAGGAGATGCACACAGAATGGTGGTGTCAGGAATCCAGCCAGGAGACCAAGAGGGGCCAAGGCCTTTGTCACTGGTTGGAGGCCCCAGAAGACCACACAGGGAGGCCTGAGCAGACACCTGCCCCCACACAGTAGGCCAGGTGTGGCTGAGGAGCCAGGGACTCCTCTGAGCCGGGCTTGTGCCTTGAGTCCAGACACGAGGCCTGGCTGGCTCTTGGGACCCTTAGGGGGTGGGAAGTGTAGGCACAGGAACCTGGGTGACAACTACAGTTACACCTCTTGCCCCATCAGGACTTGCTCTCAGTACACTCATGAGCTGATCCATGTGCAGAGCAGGGCTGGCATCTTACGCTGCGTCAGTGAAGCTAGAAGGCTAAGGAGGCCCAGGAGGCAGCGACATTGTGAGGGCATTGGGCGGTTACGGGTTTTTCATTCGGTCTGAGTTCAGGTCCTGGCTCTGCACTTAGTAGCTGAATGACCTTGGGCAAGCTCCTTAACCTCGGTCTGTTGCCTCATTTCTCTGTTGTGTAAAAGGAGGAGCGTAGGAGTAACTCCTTTGGGGGTTGTGATGACTTAACAAGATGTACAAGAGAATAGTTGAGTGATTTGGGGCAAGTTATCCAACCTCTCTGGTCCTCAGCTCTGTGGCCTGTACAATGGGGTTGCTGTGGCACAAAGGTCGCTATGGACAGCTTGAGGAGATCATTGTGGCACTCAGGGCCTCACAGAGTGAGCTCTGCCCCGTAAAGATGGCTGTAATAAGTATCCCTTACCCCTTGTCTCCCCAGGCTCGTGGCTCTGCGGGGGGCCGGAGGAGGCATGATGCTGCCTCTCAGGAAGACCATGACAAGCCTTATGTCTGCGACAGTAAGTACAGGCGGGTCCCACTCTCCTTCCTCAACCCTGCCCCTGCCCACCCTGCCCTGTGCTTCATTGCTGTCAGCTCGCCTGACTCTCTCAGGCTGCACCCCAGCTTGCTACCCGCCACCTCCTGCTGGGGGGCTCTGTAGGGGAAGCCAGTGGGGGCCTCCGCCCTGGCTCTGCTGCCCTCTCTGCAGTGCCCTCCCGTGTGCACTGCTCCAGCTCCCTCTTACTTGGTGTCCTTTAAGACTCATTCGCTAGTTCTTTCTCTGTTTCAGAGAGTTACAAACAAAAGCATAACTCAAAACCATCCGACAAAGGCACTTGGCTTTTGTGGCTTTTCATTTGTTTCCCTTTAATTTCTCTCTTTTCTCTCTCCTGTCCTAGGTAGGGCAAGTTATGAATCTTCCTATGCAATGGCTTGTTTAATAAATGGTCCTCGATCCATCTCAAGCCATTTGCTTGTTTCAGAAACATCTTTTGGTGTTTCTGAACCCAAGTGACTGCCTGGGTCCTGGACGTAGGGTCTCCAGACAGTGCTAGGGAAGGCCTGAGGGACAAGAGTGTCAGGGAACCTTGGCAGCTTGAGGAGGATGTGGTCTGCTCCAGACAGCTTTGTCCCCTTACCCACCAGAGCACTGGGTGGTAGCTTTGAGGTCTTTGCCCGAGTTGTCTTCCTCCTGCATTAGGTGCCTTCTGCTGTTTCACTCAGGGCAGCTCTCAAAGCCACACTCCTGCCCGTTTCCCCTTCCCATCTTCTCCTCTCTGAGGACGCAGACCTCTGCCATTGTAGAGAAGGGGCCACAGTGAGGACAGCAGTAACCCCGCTGAGGTGGGACCCTGGCATGGCGTTCCTCAGGGCTCCTTGCCCATCTTGCCAGGGTCTGCAGTCTCTGCCAAGGCAGGATGGAGAGAGCGGGAGGAGAGAGAGGGGGCACTGGGAACATGCTGGGGGTGGTATACTTTCCCTCCCTCTCCATTGGTCTCTTGCCTCTTTTGTTCAAAAAGTTGGTCTGTGCTCAGTGGAGAACATTTTGCTAGAAGAACTCAAACTCCATGACCCCCAGTTGGCTGCTTATACACTCAGCAGATGCCATTCTTGAGACAGCTCCTGCAGGTAACATCTCTACCCAAAGCAGTCCACTCTAGGCCAAGGAGGAAGCAGAGTGTAAGGACTGACGCCTCTTGGCAAAACCAGGAGGAGCCTACTTTGGCCTGGGGTCTTGCCTTCTGACATGTAACAGCCCAAGCCTGCTAGCCTTTGGGAGGCTGGCTCTGGGCTGGGACAGGTGAGGGTCACCAGACTCCCCTGGAGCAGGCTTCCTAGCTGTGTCTGGCTGGAGCAGCCCATCTATCAACAATGCCAACAGCTGCTTTGGAGCTGGAGCATTGCCACTCTGTTCCTTTTTTTTTTTTTTTTAAAGCGGATTCTAAAAATCATGCGATTTTCTGCTACCGTGGAAAGTGGGATGACATTCTGCTCTGTCTCTATAGTTTTCATTGGACCCCCAGCCAATGCAATCCCAAAGTTCTCAGTCACACTGTGTGCCCTTTCCTCTGACCTCTCCCACCCCCACTTGTTCTCTTCCCACCTTTGTCTCTGACTTTGGCCTCCTTGTGGACTGTCTCCATGCCTGGTTTCCCTTTTCCTGCATGAAGTACCTACATCAAACCCTCTCCTCCAAGCCCCTCTGGCTTTGTTACAAGCTCTCAGTGCTCTTTGCTGCTTCCTGTTCCCCTCCCCACAGAGTCTCCTCCTCCGGTGCTCTAGTGCTGGGAGGCCTAATCACAGGCTACTGCCAGCTTTCTGGAAGTCTCCCTGGCTGCTGCCTTGGCTCTGCCCATGCATGTGCTGCCTCTGTCTTCCTCTCTCGATGGAGGGAGGGTCACTGTGGATTACCCTTCTCTCTTCTGGCTCTCTTAGGAAATTGTGTGGCAGCTCAGTGATTAATAGATTTTATTTTTATCTGGTGCCCTTCAGACATACGATCCTTTGGGATAGAAATGACCTTTGGAGAGGTCATGAGACCCACCCCCAATCCCTGAACTGGGCAAGGAGTGCTTTTAATAATCTCTAATGCATCCTAAGTAGAGAGGTGTCTGGACGCCTCCTTGAGTGTCCCCAGGGGATGGTGTTACCATAAGCTGCCCTTTCTTCCATGATGCCAGCTGTGCTTTGAATGATTGTTTTTCCTTAATAGGAGCTGAACATTTCTCTCCTATGGGTCCCCTTGTCTTTTGTGCATCTTTCTCAAATAAATCGGCATGTTCTCTTAACATCCCTCCGATTCTTGCTTGACCTAGGGCCCCACCCCCATAATCTCTGTGGTACTCTGCTCTGAATTCCCCAGGTCTATATTTACAGACTCCCTTTGGAGTTAGCATCAAGGTCAAGTGGCTCAAAGAGCAGCAGACAATTTTTTTTTTGTTTATTTCATGCATTAGCTCTTAGCACAACCCCTATCTACACAAGGTGGAAGGCTTTGGCCACCCCATTGTGTGTCCACCATCTTAACAACCTCCAATAGCAGCCTGTCCTTTCTGCCCCCGTCTGCCTCTCCAGGTGCTTGTTCTTCTGCTTGAGCATTTGATTATTCCATCTTCCATAAATCACCCTGCACTTGGATAAACACATCCAATAATCTGTGACTTCAATATACAAGATTCAATAAAGACAAATTTAAAGACATTGCCCAGTAGTTAAATTTCACTCTCCACAGATTTGCAATTCTTGCCATTTTTGTATCATCTGTGGTTGATTTGCATAATTCCCATTCTATCTTTCAAGTTATTTATGAAAATATTAGGTCACCTTGGATCCCAACACCTCTTTGTGGGTTCATGTGGTGTGGTGAGAGCCATTTTTCAGATGTGGTTGTATTTAACCTTTCCTGTTGTGAGTTCCTAAATATGGTGGTCCTGTTGTGCTTTTGGTCCAAGCTTCCCTTCCAAATGGGTGGATGAAAAAATATTACCTTGGCTGCTAACTTCAGGTGGTAGGTAGGTTGGATAGTTTGCCTGTTGCCTTTCACTCAGACATTGAATTTATTCTATCTCAGAGAAGTATTAAATTGTCTGAATATAATTTATTTTTTGCCCAATCCATGGTATGTATATGAATATTTCATTTTTTCTAGCAAGTAACTAACCTCTATTGACTATATTGAAAGTTTACCAACCTTAGAGATTAAAGTACTGTTTCTTCCCTTCAATCTCTTGCCTAAGGGAAAGTGTTCATTGCCCACAAACAAAGCAGCTGAACAGGCTTTGTGGGAAAGGCTGTCAGTGTTTCTGTGCCACCTGCACAGATATACCTACTAATTAAAATGCAGATTCCTGGTGCCACACCAGACCTGTATCAAAATCACAGGAAGGGCAGGTACAGGAGTCTGTATTTTTTTTTTTTTTGGAGACAGAGTCTCAAGCTGTCACACCTGGGTAGAGTGCTGTGGTGCTCACAGCAACCTCCAAACTCCTGGGCTCAAGTGATTTTCTTGCCTCAGCCTCACAAGTAGCTGGGACTATAGGTGCCCACCACAACGCCTAGCTAAGGAGTCTGTATTTTTTGAGAGCTCAAAAAGGGATTCTTATGTATACTGAATTTGGAGAGTAACTGGTCTACATATTCAAATTCTAAAGCTTCTGGACTCTGACTGCCCAACTCTTTTGTTATTCCCTGGTTTTTGCATCTGGAAACTCTCTAGTATCCAGGAATTCTCTAGGCAGGTTGCCACTGGCTTGCATCACTGTTTTAGTTGGTCTCCTTAGAATTTTTCTTTCCCAGTTTTTTTAGCTTTGATATAAAACTCAGCAATCCAGCGCTTGATTTAATTTACTTAGTAGCTTTAAATCCTAATAGTATCATCAGCACCATTTTGTAGGGGGAATGATAACTAGGGACAGACGAGTGGAAGGAATCCTTGTGTTTGGCTACTAGAATGTTTTAAACGTCATTTCAAGAGTTTGCCTCTTTTCCTAACTCCTCTCAACCCCGAGCTCTTCTGTTCCCGTCCTTGGGGCAGACTCCTGATGAGAGACCCACTTTTCCATTTTCTTTGTTCAAGGAACATCATAGAAAAGAAGCTGGTGAGAACCGGTGATATTCAGGAAGAACATTTTGTCTCTAAGCATTAGCTATTTGGGGAGGGGCAGAGCAAGCCTCTGCCCTTTTGAGGGGCACAAGGGGAGTGACTTGTTAATCCCCTCCACCCCCTGGTTTCCGTTTTTTTCTGAATCATGGTAATAATTCCTGCTAAGGGATGCTTAACGTGTGGCGTCCCAGCTCACAGCAGTGCACAATGCTGAGCATTTGTCTGGATGGTCTCTGTAGATCCCACCTTAACCTGGAGAGGCAGGAACAAGTTGACTTCATTTTACTGTGAAGAAACTGAGGCTCAGAGAGGTGAAGGGATGTGTCTAGTGTCACACAGCTGATTAACCTTTACCTGGTTAATGCTGAAGTGGGGATATGAATCCCACTTTCTCCTTCTGGAAAAAGTAGTAGTCTTCTGGAACTGACACACCCTAGGACATCATCTGTACAAACTGCTGGTTAAATTTGCCTTCCTATCCTGGAGTTTGGTTTTCCTGAGAGCTGAGGAAAAACATGTTTTAAAAGTTAATTAATAAGCATGCACACCTTATTTATGAGGCGAAGCCCTGTCCACTGTTGACAGACTGCTAGGTGTCAGATTGGCAAGCTGGAGTCAGGTAGTAATTATAATTGAAGTGGAATGGAATGAATTATGTGATTTTGAGTCTTTTAAGTGGAAATCTATTAAAATCTCTGCTCCCCTACCCCAGGGCCTTACACCCTAGTGACAAAAAGCAAATAGACAGGACTAGAGCCCTCCTAGGAGTGCGGCTTACCCCTGTCTGAGTCTCCTGTCTGGTTTCACACCTCAGGGGTGGGTCCTCTCTGCTCAGTCTCCAAAACGTTTGTCTGCCACTTCTATGCCACAGACATGTATATTTGATTGTGGCTGGAAACCTGACAGTACCATGGTGTTGCCTGTCTTCTGGACCCTGGTGGAGGGTGTAACCAGCTCTGTAGGGCCAGTGTCAGCTTAGGGTCTGGGGTCTCTTCCTGCTCTGCACTGTCAGGCTCCTTGGTGGTGGCATACTGCGGGGAGAAGCTATAGGCTGAAGGCCGAGTCCAGAGTTCCAGTCCTGGTTCTGCCTCTCAGTAGCTATGGCAACAGCAGCTTTCTTGGGGCTTGGGACTGCCCTGATCAGCACCCCGCACACACACTGTGGGGTCCCTTCTTCCCACATAATAGCTTACCAATAAGGCTCTTTACTCTGAGACAAGATGTTTCAAGGGCATGGAAGGATGTCTGGACTGGGGGATACCCCGGAAACTGTGCCCTGGGCTAAGAGGGATGATGGGGGGGAGCGATCCCACTGGCGAGGCAGACACAGTCGAACTGGATATGGTTCCAGAAAATCTGCTTGACCTCACCCTCCTTCTAATTACTCTGGTTTCTCCCAGACCTGAGTGTAGAAGGGAGAATCAGATGACTATTATGATCTTATTAAACATTTTTTTGAGGACGTTAAGGCCTGTTACTCCTCATGTGCTTTTAGCCTTGAGCTGCATGGATGAGCCAGTGACGCGGCCTTCAGGCTGACTGCCCTTGCTGCTGGAGGGAAGCAGGCTCATCACTCAGTTGTCGTGTGGGGCCTTGGATGGGAGTTGGGTGGGGGAGGATGGAAAAGGCTTGGAGACCCAGAAACTTGATTTGTGGAATGGGCCTGTGGCATGGGATTAATCCCTGGAGACTGAGTGCGTGTGTTATGGCAAAGCTGGGTCTATTTAAATATTTAAGTGCCATTGAGTCATGGGTACAGGTTGCAGTGTCCAAGCAGGGGTGCCAGGGGAAGGGCTGGGGAGAGGTAAGCATTTCTCTTTGCTACTCTCAGACCCACCTTTCTCTGCCTCCCTTGCTCCTGCAGCCTGTCCCCTCCTCTTTGGGGCTGGCACTTTGCCCATTGACTGGCTAACCTAGGCTCTCTGGATTATTTCCTCCTGCAGTCAGATCCTTGTTCTCAGCTAACTGCTACTTGATGCAAACTTTGTGACAAATAATTCCCATTACAGTGTGGACAATCCATAATAGGGTAGATATTAACATCTGTAGAAGTTCTTTTTACTATTTTTAAAAATAACTTTTAAAATGGAAATGGTATTTGTTCATTGCCAAAAAAAATCAGAAATTACAGATATATAAAAAGGGAAAAATTACAACCACCCATAATCTCACCCTTCAGAGATAACTTATATTTTTTTGCTGTTTATTCTAGGATTCATTTTCATTTTCTCTCTCTCCACATGCGCATATACACACGTGTACACACAGGCACACACATGTACACATAACCAGTAAATGATACAACCATTTACACAACAATACATGAGGAATGTATTATGTATTTTATTTTTGTCACCCTCGGTAGAGTGCCGTTGTGTCACAGCTCGCAGCAACCTCAAACTCTTGGGCTTAAGCCTCAGCCTCCCAATGCAGGGCTGCATAGTATCCATTGTGTGGACACCACAGTTTGTGGACATGTCCCAGTTTGTTCAGTCAATGTTTTCCCTTTCGAATGGTGAGACATCTTACAATCTGTTCACTATTAAAAAACAATACTATATTGTATTACTATATACTGTATAATAGACTGGATTATTATACTATATAGTATAGTAAACAATACCATAAGTACTGCTATATCTTTGCTCAATGTTTTTATTAATTTCTAGAAGCAGAATTGTGAAGTCAGAGGGCCTGGTACACAGCTTATTTCTCTTATTTCATGTTATAGTGGGCAGTATGGGAAAGCAGGCAGTCTGGTTGGTGCCAGCCAGGTAGGTGAGAGCTGGGTGAAGCAGAATGTCCACTGATTTGGGGGTGGGTCTGCCGCTTGTCACCTGGGATGTTGAGACAGCCATTTTGCTGCTGAGTCCCCATTTCTTCAGGGGATGGTGCGTGGCTGGGAAAGCTAATAGTGGTGAGGTATACAAACAGGTTTGCACCTGGTACGGGCTTCAGGAAGGAGTCTCTTACCTTTCCCTTTTCCTTATTTCTTTCCTTTTTCTTTAGTAAGATAATGGTGATATCACACAAGGAGATACCACACTGCTGGGCAGTATTTAATTGCGGTGACAGTGAACATTGTAGGAACAGGGAAGGGAGTGGTCACAACAGGGAAGACTGTCTCCAGGATGCCAAGAAGGCCCTCAGCGAGTGTGGTGGTCTCCGTGTGAATGTGCGTGCATGTGTGTGGGCTGGGGTTGGGGAAAGAGCTAATAATAGTAAAGCTAAAGTTTGTTGATTTATATTATGGGACTGGACAGTTCGCTGGACTTCCTCTATATTAACTCTTCAACTCTTCAACTCTGGCAATATTGCCGTGAGATAGATGCTTTGGTCATCTCCATCCTGCAGATAAGGAAACCGGAGAGACGAGGGGTTGACTAACTTTCCTGAGGCCACACAATAAGTGGCAGGGCCAGGGTTAGTTCCCAGTTATTGATCTTTCTCTCATACACTCTCCCACCACCTCCAAGATGCACACACAGTCACTCCCCATTTTTGGAACTTGCTGGCACCTTGTTGCACCTTGCCTCCACGTGGGCCACCTCTCACATTGTGTAGTAACAGTTTGTCTATTTTTTCCTTCAAGCTGGGCTGTGAACCTTCTGAGGGCAGGGCCTAGGCCATAGTTGATTGCATCCCAGCCCCAGCACAGAGGGGCTTCCAAACTGTTGATGAATAGCTGGAGAGGGGATGTGGAGTGTACGTACTAGGCAGGAGATAGGCGAGCATGGCCCACACACAGTGTTTGAGTGGGGAGATGAGGGTGTGGTGGTGCACAAGGATTTCTGGGAATGCCAGGCTGGGTTGCATAGTCAATGGTGAATTGTCACAATTCTGGAGACATTTCTAGGAAGGTGAATCTGCAGGATCAGGTGTTTTGGGGAAGAGAGCCTGAAGGCTGATAGCTAAGAAGTGCCTTTTCCAGTCAGCTAGGAGAAGATGTGAAGTCTGGGAGGTAGTGACAGTGGGAGTAGAATGGACAGGGCTTTATGGGAGAAGCATCCACAGAGCCTGGCAGGTGATGGGCAGGATGTGGGAGCAGGAGAGAGGAGAGGGGGAGGTGGCATTGATCACTTTTGACATCTTGTACTTGGGGTAGTTGAGGGAGAATATTCTAAAAGGTGAAATAATTTCAGAGAAGTGGTGAAACTGACATAGGAGTTTGTAGAAATGGCAGGAAATCCTGGCAGAAACGTCTAGCAGATGCTAATGGACATTTGTTTCCCCAAAGGAATTGAGGAACTTACAAAACTGGTATAAGCTGGTCTAAGTTAGAAGAAGGCCTACCTCAGGAAGCAGCAGCGAATCACACTCCGTAGGTTAGGACCCACAAATAAAGCCTGCTCTGCATCTGAGGCAGCAGTGATGTCAGATCTCTCAGACATGGGAGGCGTACAGAGATCCTGAGGGAGAACGCTGGCAAGATCCCACATGTTTGGAGGCTAGCTGCCCCATTTTCTGGTAATTGGGTCTGACTTTTGACCTTACTGTGTTTACCTTCCCCAGAAATGTTGACGTGATATTTATTGTTTACATTATTTTTATTGTAAGGTTAAAAAAGATTCTGTTTCACCCTTTAAGCTAACTAAAGACATGCTAATGAAGGAGTCATGAAAATAAGGGGTTGCCAGGGATGATGGGTTGGAAGCCAGGATCTGGGTCTTTGGTAGGTTCCTAGTCACCACCTCAGGCAAATCCCAGAACCTCTGTGAGCCTCAGTGTTTCTGTCTGTTGAGGGAGGACAATATTATTAGCTTTAGAGGGTTTCCCAGAGGGTTAATTGAGACAGGTTGCAAAAATGATCAGCTCACTGGTTGGTTCACACATGTTCTCACTAAATATTTCTTTTCTTAATACCAAGTCAAGAAAAGATACTTAATTTAACGCCAAAGCTGGGACCCAGTGGTGTTCTGATGCTGCCGGAATTGTCAGGGTCCAGGAAAGCAGGTCTGAGAAAGTTCAACAGGCATGGTGCTCAGCAAGTCACAAGGATGAACTCACTCAGTTCTCACAACGCCTCTATGAGGCACAAACTGTTATCCTATTTTATAGGCAAGGAAACCGAGTCTTAACAGAGATTACATAACTACTCAAGGTTACATAGCAAATTAGCTGACTCAGAAAGGCTGACCCCGGAGGGCACCAGCATTCTGTTACTCTGTTTCTCAGCAAGACAGGAAATAATCCCACTAACACAGTTAATGCTTTGGTTTGGGGGGTTTCTGAGGTTTCTTTGCTGGGGATCTAGAATCAGGTTATATAGGGTTTTGAAATGAGAGTCTGGTTGCTTATCTCCATTCTTCCTGTTTTTAACCAGGAGTCACATTCACATGTAGTAAATTCCTAAAATAAGCAGAACACTCTCCCTTGATAAATACACAGGATTTGTGGGTCACTGGAGTTTGATAGATCCTGGGTCAGTGCCAGGCCCCGAGGAATGTGGCTATAAAAAATCAGGACATTACGCCCTATCCCTATTCCAGCCTCCTGTGTTGTTATCCAGAAGAATTCAGTTTAAAATAAGCATCAGGGGTGGCCTGAAGGAAGATATGAAGCTCCAGGGGACAGCAGTGCTGGAGGGTAGAGAGTGGGGGTGGGTATAGCCAGTCCTTGGGCATGCTCTGTAGTGGGTAGCCTGTATCATTTTCAGTCACAGACCGTGGAATAATGGCTTCAGAAGGAAAACACAGGCTTTTGAAGACCCGGAGAAAGTGGAGTTGTGAAGTGCTAGAGTGGGTGAGATCCAACCTCCATATTTTGTAGCTTTAAAAGGTATGGGATTTGTCCAAGGTACACAGCAGGTTACTATCAGACGCAAGGCCAGACCCCTGGTCTCCAGGAGGCCACCTGTTCTGCTGGTCTCTGAGCTTCAAGGGTAGGATTGGAGAGGGGGGAAGCACACCTGCGTGTGGGAGCCCTGGACTTGCTCAAGAGGGGCTTCTTGTCACTTTAAATGGAGGGAGGAGGCTGACTATCACAGGACTGGACAAATCATAAAGTCACAACTTTTATCCCTTTGAGTTCTGCAGAGCCATCATTGACTCTTGAGAGAAGCCTGGGTGGTTAAAATCACGGTAGGGATTAATAGTCTCATCCTGAGTACTAAGTCTGAGCTAATGGCATTTTAAAGTAGCTTCTGGTTTTGTCCTAATCTGAGTTCGTATGTGAGTCACAAGTCACACAGGGCTTTTCTCACACTGGGCTTTTCCTCACTAGGGGGAATTGGTGATGGGTAACCCTCCATCCCCTAGATGGTTCTGTGGAGAGAAGTTGGAGGGTTGTTGGAAAGGCGTGGGGAGTCCCATACTATGAATCAGCCTGGCAGGATTTGATTCTCCTATCAATCTGCCAGAGCCCTGGCAGGACACAGATTCTGCTCAGAAGAGCTGAATGGAAGAAAATTTGATACCAGATTGATGGCGGAGGTGTGGCAGGATAAAGGTACCAACAGAAGAGGGTAGGGAGCCCTTTCATCCTTAGCCCCAAGGAGCAAGGGGGGGGTCACATGGTTCCCAGAGCAGGAGAGTGCTGTGGCCCAATCAGTGCAGGGCAGAGGTCCCTGGATTGGAATCTTCTCTCTTCTTACTCTCTGTTCTCCTTCTGATGGTGCCTCCTCTGGCCACACTCCACCAGAAACAGAGAGCAAAGGAGTATGAGTGAGGTGGGCTGTGAGGTCAGCCCAGGCTGATAGGGAGGGGCAGGGACAAATTGACCAGCATGCCTTTCAGTGCTGTGCTTCAAAGACAGTCCTGGGTTTAAATCCTGGCTTTGCCATTTAGGTAGCTGCTTAAACTCACCCAGACTTGGTTTCCTCATCTGTGAAGTGGGGATCCTCACCTCATGAGCTGTGAGAGTCTGTGTAGGAATGTGTGCTGTGATCATCTGTAGGTATGAAGCCTTGGAGGCATTGGCAGACAACAGGCTCTGCGGGCCTGTTTTGTAGACGGGGAAGTCATCTGCAGAGACAAGGGAGTGGTGTCCTCAGGGCTGTATGTAAGTGCCACGGGGCAGAGCTGGGAATGAGATGCGGCTGGTGACTCCCAGGGCCTGGGCTTTGTCTCCTGGACGCTCATCCTGTAATTGCTTTCCGTCTCTCGGAAACCACTGGCTCAGATGCCCACTGCGTGCTCCAAGTTGGGCTGATGAAAATGTGCCAGAGTCATTAAGTTATCAGTGGGGAAGGCGGCCGCTTCTCCCAGGCAGGAAGGATTCTGCTGTCTGCTGCAGCTGGCTTTGTTCACACAAACTGCCCCCATCACCCTCCTCCTCCTCTCCCTTCTCCCCCAACCCCTGCCCAGACAAGGAGTTAGTAGGGTAGGATCGAACAGGAGACAGGGGCATGCTGTAAATATTTTAGGGTGACACTGAAGGCATTTGCAACTGCAGACAGAAGGCCCTGCAGGGAGAATCCAGTTCTGGATTGGGAAGTGGGCAAACACTATTTCTGCAGCGTGACAGATGGATCCGCCCCAGGGGGAAGGAGAGAGAGAAGGCAAGCTGGACCTCCCTTACTGTCACAGCCGTTGCTCTCCTCACGCACCGTGCCAGGAACACAAAATCCAGGTGCAAGCTTGCCAAGGTGAAAAGAAGGACTTTAGGCTGTGCACAGGCAGAGCTGACTGGTCCCAGGGGGTGGTGGCTTCCGATGTGCAGGATGCAAAGGAGCTTGGCCCCAGGAAGGAGTCAGAAGCGGGAGGGTGGAGCAAGGCCCTCTTTGCATGCTTCAGAAGTCGAGGGGTTCGGTCTGATTCCGCATGACAGACATTTCCAGAGTGAGATTGCCGACAGGGTAGAAGGATAGCAGATGGTTTCAATACTTTATTTTCAAAATGTTTCTTTCCCCATTCTCTTTTCTTTGCTCTTCCACCACGCGAAAGACTTCAAAGGAGAAATGACTAGATTCCCCCCTTTCGGGTCTATTCTCTTTGCCGAGACACTTTGACGACTGCAGTGGTGATAGGTGAGAACGGCTGAGATGTCCTGTGAGCCAGGACTGTTTGAAGTGCATCTTCTCACACGCTTATTCACTACAGACCCTCCCTCTCTGAGGGCAGGGTTGACCCAGAAATAAGGCCAGAGCAGTTGATGGCACTGGAATGATGACTACTGGCTGGCTAACTGCTCTGGCTAGACTTCCAAGGTTATCTCAGAAGGGAATTGTACTCCTGACTCAGGGCTGGTTGAGACCTGGATTCACCTTGGCAGCTCTCCTGCTGTCAGGTTGGCTGTTTGGAGAAGCTTAGTCCTGATTTCCATTCCCAGCTCTGCCAGGTCTCCAGGACTGACTACATGATTTGTAGGGCCCAGTGCAAAATGAAAGTGAGGAGCCGCTGGTTCAATAAATATTAGGAATTTCAAGATGGCAACAATAGAGCGTTAAACCAAACAGGGGACTCTTCTGAATGTGGACCCTGTCTGCATGCACAGGTCCTGTGCACATGAGTCTGGCCCTTAGTATTTGCAGTGACGGGAAGACATGATTAAATACAGAAGGTGAAACAGTGCAGGCGTTTCCAAGCCAGTAAAGTAGGGTTTTCAAGGCATTTCTTTCAACTGAAATACTGCAGACTGATCCTGATGCAATCCAACCTAAATAAATCTTGAAAGTCTTGGTGTGTCTCTTGCCCCTGTAATGAAGTCATCGAAGGACTACAACTTGGGGTCAGAAGCTTCCTTTTGGGGTAAGCTTCTTGCTGTATTAATTCCAATTCCTTCTAACCTTACCTTTCAAGCCTCCCCTTCCTTTTAGCCTGTGAACCCGCTTGAGGAACCACCCAGGTAAAGCACAAAGTCCACCCCAGCCTCCCGGGCCCTGTGCTTCCCTCCAGCCTCCCCCTTCCCTCCTCCAATAGCCATGCTGGGAGAACTCCTGTTAGCCCCGTCACCACATGTGCTTTCTAGGGACATCCCAGCCCTATGTGTCACCTCATCCTTCATGAGGATGTAGATTCTGTTCTCACTAAGAGGGCTTCCTGCTTGCCAAATCTTGCCGTCTCTTCCCGTCCCCATCCTTTGACCCTTGTCAGGCACCTGACCTTGCTGGGCTCTGCTTCTGTGCAGAGTCTGCTCACCTTTCTCTACAGTAGGGGTGCGGGGCACAGTGAGCAAATGTACCTGAGACACTCGGAGTAGGATGGCCCAGGTTAGGCACTCCAGTGTGATCAGGAACATCATTGTCATTGTCATCTTGAAACCCCACTCTTTTGGCTTCTGCTGCTCACTCCTGATAAAAAAGAAATCAGTTTTTCCTTCTCTATGAGTTCTTAGGGTACTGGTGTTTTCTGACTTCTGTCCCAGGTCTACATCTCTTTTTCATCTCCACAATCTCTCATGGTATTTCTTATTTCTCTCCATACCTATAGCATCCATTGCTACCCTACCAACTCCAAAATTCACCCCTCTTTCTTGAGCTCCAGGTATACAAAGCGAACTCCAGACTGAAATCTTCCTTCTCTAAATCTGATTTTCCTTCTACATCTGTCTACCCAGTTGCTCATGTCAGACACCTGGGCATCGTCACTGCTTCCTTTTGCTGACACCGAGCACCTGCCACTGGTCATGGGGGATGTGATATGTGTGAGCAGACAGGGCCTGCCATGCTTGTTTGCTGGGGGAGACCTATACAGAAGTTCCTCAACTTACAATGGGACTACATCTGGTAAACCCATCATAAGTAGAAAATATTGTAAGTTGAAGAAGCATTAAATACACCTAACCTAACCTAGCCTACCTGAAATATGCTCAGAACACTTACATCAGCCTATAATTGGGCAGACTTATCTTACACAAAGCCTACTTTATAATAAAGTGTTGAATATCATGTAATTTGTTGAATACTGCACTGGAAATGAAAAACAGAACAGTTGCATGGGTACTCAAAGTCCAAAAGTCCTAAGTCAAACCATTTCACATTGGGGACCCCATGTATATTGACACAGGATTTAGCCCTGGGAAGGTAAAAACCTAGAGTCCTGACATTTGAACTGAGATCTGAAGGATGATTAGGCAAACTGGAGATAGGGGACATTCTAGGCAGAGGGAAGAGCTTGTGCAAAGGCTCTGTGGTGGAAAGTGAAATGTTTAATAAATGCAAGGGCCAGAGGGCAGGGGGGGCAGAGCAGGAGGCTTGATGTGGTGTTTGAAGGCTGGAGAGGTTAGTGGGCTGGTGGGGAGCGGGCACCGCAGGAAGGCCTTGTTAGTCTTTCTAGATTCTTCCTTGCTTGCTTACTCATACCTCTGCCTCAGATTCTCTTTGATTAATGCCTCTCCCACCCCATGGAGAACCTTCCCATGTCTAAGTCTTCATAGTTTCACTTGTAGACAATTAAAATAGCCTCTTGCCACTTTCAAATCTATCTTTTGCACCACAGTCTCAAGCAGTATTTCTATCATGTAAAGTCCATTAAGTTGGTCCTCTGGATAAGATTCTCCCAGCAAGCCCTGACCCACTTGCTCTCCTGTTAGCCCTCACACCCATGCCGACCCCTTGTTCCCCTCCAGGTTTATTACACTTTTTGAGTGCTGGCTGGTGGGCTTTGGTGCCTAGAATGTCCTTGACTCTTTTGTCTGCTTGGTAAAGTCCTGCTCATGTCAGGGGCTGTTTCTCTGGGAAGCTGTTTGCTAGCGCTTCTGCAAGGGCCTCTTTGCTTGGCTCATGTTCGTGCTGCTGCGTCTATCCCACCTCCCTGTTCACCTGTGTACATCCATCTCCTTGACAAGCCTGTGAACTCCTCAACAGAGGGGTCTGTGGCTTGTTTATCTTTGTCCTTCTAGTGGCACAGGGTGGGCATGTCCAGGTGTTTCATAAGTGTTTCTTAAATTGAAGACCTGTTGATAAAGGCACATTACAAGCAGGTAGTTAAACATGAAGCTCCATCCAGAAGGCTCTTCATAAAGGAGTCTGGCTTTCAGGACCTGCTTACCATGTGGTTCCGATTCTTCTCATAACAAAGCACAGGTCTCAAGGCAGCCTCTCATGCCCTTGCCGGCCATGTTCATCCATCCAGCAGGTGGACACGGGTACATGGAGTCAAGCCTAAATATTTAATATGTTCAGGCTTCTAGCATAGTGGTTCTCAAACCTTAGTGTGCACCAGAATCACTCTGGGTCTCAAGCCTGGAATTTCTGATCCTAGACAGTCTGGGGTGGATCTTGAGAATTTGCATCTCTAATAAAGTCCCAGGTATTGGGGATGGTGTTGGTCTACTCTTTGAGAATATCTGTTCTAGCAAAAAGATTTGCTTTAGCAATTATTACTCTCTACTGTGCTGGGGAAGGAGATAGAGGGAGCTTTTTGCTTGGGTATGGTTTTACAGATTTTAAGAATAATTATCTAAGTTCAAAATAATGTTTTGAAGGTATAGTTTGTGCACAGCCACATAAAAGATGGAGTTGTTGATATCAATATGAAATAGATATGAAACTGTCATTAAGAGAGGTCCTCCAGTCCAGATTTGGCCATAATTCAGGGAGTCCAAAGGAGAATTGCCTGCCTTGATCAGTAGTGAGTTTCCCATCAGTAGAGTTGTCCCAGAACAGGCTTCTAGAGATTACTGAGAATAAAACAATTCTATGAATGATTAGAGTAAATGACCATTAACATCCTAAAATTCTGTGATTAAGGAAAGTAGTGGTGATTGACATGACAGAACTGCACAAGCGAGATGTTGTGGAGTTTATTCTGGGAGCTCTGCAGAGGCTGTGAAGCTGCCTCAATTAAATATTTTAATCAACACTTATTCCTCACCTATAGTATGCTTGGTGACTAAATAGATTTATATCCAGTGGCCCCATAATTTCCTGCTTATTAACCTCAGATCATTTAAAAATTTAAATAGAAAAAGCCATAGGCAGGCCCGGAGTGTACTTCAGAGGCCTGTTTGGGTCCTGCTTCCAGAGTCACATGAAATTGAGATGCATAGAGCCATTTTGTCTTTTTCACAATATTTACGAGACAGAGGTGAAAGAGTGACAGAGAGAAGGTGCAATTGTAGGCCTTGAATTTATAGTTAATAGATAACCAACTTGAATTTCAAACTTCTGTCTTACCTTATTAAGGAAGTCCAACCAGTTGCCAGATTCCATGGAATAAGACCGGGTGTCAAAGCCCCTTTTTCAGTCATTTACTATTAATTGAGCATCTTTTAATTGCTGGGTACCAAGTGAGATGCTTTACAAGTACTACTTATAATCCCTTTACCCATCCTTCAAGGTAAGTTCTGTTATCCTCCTTTACAGCTAAAAGAAAAGGCAGAGGCAGATATATCTTGTCCAATTTCACACAGCAAGACTCTTCAATGCATTTTTGGATGTTGACACAACTGTAAAATAGAAACTCATAAAACATAATCCAAAAATTATAGATCTATCTCAAGTCTGAGTACAGATGCAAAGTACAAGATTAGCAAATAGAATGCGGCAGTATATCAAATGAATGATATACTCTGGCCAAGTGCGTTCTAGGAATGCAAGAATAGTTCAATAATAGGAAATATTAGGAAATCAGCATAATTCACCATATCAATGACTAAAAAAGAGTTATACGTTAGTAGATGTGGGAGGGCAGTTGATAAAATTCTCTTATAATAAAACTCTAAAACAGGAATAAGAGGAACTACTTAAATCTGGTAAAGACTAAAAATTAGCCACATATATTGTTCTTTACAGTGAAATACTAAATCCAACTTCCTTAAAGTAGAAAATGCTTGCTTTTGCTATTTGAAAATATTGCCTTCGTGGTTCATAGAAATGAATTAAGCGAAGATAAAGTAGTCTATGTAAATACGGAAAAGAAGATAGGACATTATTTTTGTCAACAATTATCTAGCAACCCCCCTAAGAGAATATAGTAGGAAAAGAAGCCCTACCAGAAGTAATAAGGGTACTGGGCGAGACCAGTGGATACCAGCTCTTCTCTGTACTGTTGGGGTCACGCAGCCGGTGAACTTCAGCAACTGAGTGGGGATTTGAACCCAGGTATGATGCTGAAGTCTGTGCCCTCTCCACTTGGAAGCTTTTATGCTCATTGGTATGACTTGGTCACATCAGCATAAGCAGAAGGGAGTCTGTCAGTTTGTGACCCTCAAGCACTGCAACAGGGGAGGTCAAGCTTGCCCTGCTGGGGAGGGAGGAGACAGGCTTAGAGGCTTGGCACAGAAGTTTTACTGCTAGCAGTGGTACCATCCCCCTTGGGGCTGAGGCACCAGACTTGTATGTGGGAGGTTGAGGGTGTCATCTTGAGCATTAGCCAGATCTCTGTCTCCCAGGTACTGAGCAGCCACCCAATGGAACTGCTCCCCTTTCTTCTTGGCTCCAAGGAACCATATTGCTTGCTGTGCCTGGGAATGCCTTTTACAAATTTGGGGTATCAGAGGCTGCCCCAGGTTTTAGGGCCCCAAGCTGTTGGTTGCCATACCCACCCACCAATGATGCCTCAGCTGCGTGGTTTACATGGTGGGAGTGGAAGATGTGTTTATGCCACAGAATCTCTGGATGATACGGCAAAAGTATTATCCATATGAAACGTTTCCTTTTCATACAGTGTCAGCCATGGGGTGGTGGAAGGAACACCACATAGGAATGCAGGAGACATGGGTTTGGTGGCTGTGCCACAGCTAACTGTGTGTCCCAGGCAAGTCCCTTAGCACTGCCAGCCTCACTGTCCTCATCTGGCATAGATTCCCAGTGCCCTTTGAATTCAAAGTCATGCCCTGTACCATAGTTAGTGCTTTGCACAGAGGTTAACTCATCACAACCCTGTCAGGTAAGTCCTTTTATTACTCAAAGAAAAAATGGAGGCACAGAGAGGTTAAGCGACTTGCTCAAAGTCTCACAGCTAGGAAGTGGTGGAGTACTTACACAGCTCTTAGCCTTCATGTTCACTTGTGTGGTTTTTCTCTACCTGAGCCATGTGATTACAGGGGTGTTGGTTCTGTCGGGTGGGGGAATGGGGTGTTGGGGGTGGGAGCCATTTCATGAGCCGGGCTGCGGGGCGGATGGCCCGGAGCTGCCGCCTGGGAGAAGGATAGCAATGGTTACAGAGTTGCTGATGTCTGCTTTCCCCCTTTTTTCCTCTTTTCCTTTCTAGTCTGCGGCAAGCGCTACAAGAACCGCCCGGGACTCAGTTACCACTACGCTCACACTCACCTGGCCAGTGAGGAAGGGGATGAGGCCCAAGATCAGGAGACCCGGTCCCCTCCAAACCACAGAAACGAGAATCACAGACGTGAGTGCCTGCTTGTTAGGTCGGGCAGTGAGGATGTGAGTGGGCGGGGCTGGGAGTGTGCCTTTGTTTCACCTCTGACATCTTCTGGTGGCAACTGCTGAGTTGGCCCTTTCACATCAGCCCGCTGTCCCTGCGGCTTGGCTGAGCCCCACATTTAGAGTAGGCTGGGCAGTGCTCACACATCCAGCTCTGCTCAAGAAGGAAGGAAGGTGAGTGTAAAACAGGAGAGCGTCTTTTCCTGGCCTCTGTCAGATACCAGACCTGCAGCTCTTCGCCCTCAACTCCAGAAGACCCACTACAACTGCTAGACAGTTTGGACAGATATTCCGAATGTTAGCATGGCCTCTGAATGCCTTAGAATATTCTTATTTATTGCTGTGGCTTTGTGATAAGGTGTTTCAATTTTGGTACACAGCTCTCCTGCCTTGGGAATACTACCCGGAGACCCCATGTCAGTTGCTCAAGCACAGAAATGACAAATGTGGTCTGGATGGATTTACCATTTGGGATGTTGGATTCTGAAGACCCAAAATGATCCTGAAGATTTTTGTTTTCATTTCTGTTCTTTCTTTCCTACCTCAACTTCTCGTTATGAATTAGGGATTCACCTGGCATTTAGCATTTACCATTTGACTTCCTTCTAGAACATCCCTTATGGTCTTGGGGCCTATAAAAAACTCAAAATGGGGTGGGAACTCGGAACCTTAGAGCTCACTTCAAGATGTGAGCCATGCTGAGATCTTTTGTGAAGAGTATTTGTGAAAACATGCTTCGTTTTTAAAAATTTTGTTTACAAGATTTTGTGGTAGGTGTTCTTAAAGTGAACAACTCAATGTCATTAAAGGGACCAGATCTTTAAAAATGTATGACTGGGATTTGGGGATGATTCCTGTGCATTCCCGTGATTTCCTGGGGATTAACTTAGTCAGCTGATGTCAGTTGGCTGCCTTCATCAAATATTTGGAATAACTAACACACCTGTGACAAAGACCTTTAGTGGGATTAGTATTCCTTTGTTTCATCTCTGGCATCTTTGGGTAACAATGGCTGAGTCGACCCCTTTGTGTCAGCCAGCTGTTTGGTTTGCTAGGACTCTCATACAAAATGCCGCATCCTGGGAGGCTCACACAGCAGACATTTATTTTCTCACAGTTCTGGAGGCTGGAAGTCCAAGATCAAGGTGCCAGCAGGACTGGTTTCCTCCAGGGCCTCCCCCTTGCTACCTCATCACAGGATCATCCTCTGTGTGCACATGCCCTGGTGTCTCTTTTTGTGTTCAGTTTTCCTCGTCTGAGTTCAGGTGCCTTTTGAGGACACCCGTCAGATTGGGTATTATGGTCCACCCATCAGCCTCATTTCAACTTTACCTCTTAAAACACCACTTTAAAGACCCTACCTCCAGTGGTTTGGGGTGGGAAGCACCGTTCAGCTCATAGCATCTTCTTTAATTTTTGCTTACCTTCAAGGTTCAGGCCTTGAGCGTGACAGACCCCTGTTTCCTCATCTATTGTTGTTGTCCAGAAAGAATCTGAAAAGCAGAGGAGGCGGTGTCCCATGGAGCTTGCCTGCCTCTCCTCAGAGGCCCAAGCAGCCCCCGCACTGCCTTCTCTCTAGGAAGAGGTTTCTTTGGTTCACTCACCCTTGTCTTTCAGAAAGGAAAATATGTTGACCTTTACCGAGGCAGCTGCTACTTGCATTTCCCTGTCTCTCCTCTTTTCTCTGGTCCCCTTGCATGGAGCTGTTGTCTCCTACCGTGAGGAGGCTGGGAATAATCTCCTTTGATTTTGGTCACTATCTGGAAAGTATTTATTAGCGATTGTTGCCCTCCCTAAAGTGTTTATTGGCTGGGTATTATTTCTCACTCCCTGGGTGCTGGCTTATCTCCTTATGTCTCTTCTCAAATGTCAGCCATTTTGTTCCTGCATCTAGGTGCTTTATTCATGCTCTGGGGTTTGGAATGCTTCTCTCTTGTCTGTGTTTCATTTTTCTTGGTTCTCCTATAGCTTTTTATGAGCAGGGTGTGTGTGTACGTGTGTGCATGTGTATGTACATGTATATGCATGCATACGTATATCTCTATGTGTATGTGTATATGCATGCATATGTGCATATGTGTGTACATGTATTTGCATGCATACATGTGTCTCTGTGTATATACGTATACACATACATGCATGTGTACATGTGTGTGTGTATGTGTATGTACAGGTGCATGGCATTGGTGACAGTAGGGGAAGGTCAACTGTAAACCCTAAGAGAAAGGAGGCAGTCTTTTCAGCTTTTCCCATGGTCCCCTGCAGACCCCTCCAGGTTGGTGGTTGACTTCTGAGGCATATTTTATTCTGTCCACCAGGATCTCCTCCACTGGTAGGTGTTTTGGCCTCCTGTGGCTTCCCCTTGCTTAGGAAAGAAGCCGGGTCTGTCTCTCCTCCTATGTGGAAATGCCTCCTAAGAGGCCTCACGGGATGCTTCTCCTCTCTCGGCTTTGTCAGGGAGCATGCAGGGACCAGCTTCTTCCTCCCTCCCCCGTTTTCTCTTTCTTACCTTATGGATGAGAAATTGGGTTTATCAAAAAGGACCATTTGACTGGCCAAAGGTTTTAAACCTCAGAGAAAAGAATAGTTATGTCTGAGTGGACCTAGGGCTTCCTCACATGAAGAAGGTTCTGGAACCCTCACAAATAACCTTTTTAATGACATCTGCACGCAGCATCCTAACCCCAATTTTGCTGGTGTGGAGGGTGCAGCAGAAAGCCTTTAGCATCTACCTAAGCCATCCTTTCCTTCTTTCCTGGTTTCTTTGGAAAAACCCAAGAGACAGCTGCTTTTCCTGGGTTCTCTGTACCACACTCACTGCTGATTTGCTTCCTGCTCCAAATGTGTGCTCTGTTCCCTCCCACGTTCCCCTGGTGAGCAGCCCCCCAACCATTTTCCTGTGAGCACTAATTGCCAGCATCATTAATACCCAGTCATTAGCTGCTCCCACTGTTTGGGGGCAGGGGGCAGCTCCCATCCATCCTGCCCCTAAATGCCACTGGGGCTGTGTGCTGAATTGAATGTGACAACGTGGCAGTATCCTGAGGTCTCAGCTTCGTGAGCCTCCTTTGGCAGGGCTGTTGCAGGGGGGGAGGGAGGCAGTAGGGCCGAATCCAAGAGGCTAATCAGCAGCTCCCCCTGGGGAAGGGCTGGACACCAGTGGAGAGAAATGCTGACTTCCCCCGCTTAGCAGAAAGAACTACGGGGTGGCCCAAGCTGCTTGTGAGTGGGGGCTGGGGTTGGGGGTTGCCATAGCTAGTGGAGAAACAGCCCTGCAGACCCAGGGTTTGCAGGGTCACGGGTGTGTACTGCCCGCAGCTGCAGAGACCTCTGGACTTTGCTCTTCTGTTGTCCCTTGCTCTGTCCCCCCAGCTGTGTTTTCAGCAGAGCCCATTGCTCACCTGCCTGCTGCGCTCAGAGGGCAGAGTGCCGCTTCCTAGCCAGCGCTGACCCCCCTCCTCCAGCCCTGCTGCCCTGCTGCCAGCTCAGCAGTGACTACCCTCCCCACACAGGCTCTCTCGCCTTTGTTTCTCTCCTGGTCTCTCATTTTCCCCTGAGCATACATTTCTTCTTTCCCGTGGATTTGTACCTTGCCACTCTGCCCTACCTGTGGCAGCCCAGGGTGCGTAGGGTACAGATACCCCCTCGGTAGAGAGTAGTTCTCTAATGGAGTCTTCCCTATGTGGCTGCTGCCCTTTCTGTTCCCATGTGAGGCTTGATTCTTCCTCCTACTATTTTTCTCATCGCCTTTGTCTGCTTTCCTAAATACAACATATGTGTGTGTGTGTACATACGTGCAGACATACACAAATAGATGTGCATATAGGAAGGGAGGGGGCTTAGTAGGGGAGGGCTCTGAGGAGTGCACTCAGAAGCACCCCACTGTTACTCCTTAGGCTTAGGCAGCCCCATGGGGCAGGGCAGCAGAAGGGCACTGGATTAGAAGTCAAAGCCCCTTTGACATAGGCTCACAATGTCTACAGTCTTCTTGAATTTCTTTTTACCTTCTCTTCACGGTGGCAATTGATTATAGATCCTTTAAGGTACTTCTTGGGGTGGGGATGGGCAGTCATGAAGTCCTGGACCTAGAGGACAAAGCTGTGTAAATAAATTTGTTTAACCCTTCCCAACTATCCAGCCAGCCAGCCACCTACCTGTTTAATAACCACGTATCGAATCCTGTCTGTATGCTGGGACTGAGAAATACAGACAAATAAGGCTCTGTCCTGTCCTTGAGGAGCTCACAGTCTTGAGTGTGAGTGTGTAAAGGGTGTGCACAGACTGGTCAAGGACCTCAGGGGTCAAGGGTACAGGGTACTTTCTGTGCCTCACAACAGTGGTCTTTCAAGTGTGGCATCAGCTCCACCTGGGAATTTGCTGGAAATTCAGATTCTCAGGCTTTACTAGCCTTTTTGAAAGAGACAGTCCAGGATTGAGGAACTGCAGTCTGGGTTTCAAAAGCCCTCTGGGAGGCTGGGCATGGTGGCTCACGCATGTAATCCTAGCACTCTGGGAGGGTGGATTGCTTGAGCTGGTGAGTGGGAGACCAGCCTCAGCAAGAGCGAGACAACGTCTCTAGAAACTAGCCAGCCTTTGTGGTAGACATCTGTAGTCCCAGCTAATCGGGAGGTTCAGGTGACGCAAGAGAATCTCTTGAGGCCAAGAGTTTGAGGTTGCTGTGAGCTATGATGCTATGGCACTCCACTAAGGGCAACAAAGTCAGATTCTGTCTTAAAAAAATTTTAAAAAGTCCTCCAGGGCATTCTGGTGCACACTGAAGTTGGAAGACCCCTGCATCAGGGCTTTGCAAAGGCTTCACTGAGGAGGTGGCTTTCAAGTTAGCCCTTAGAGAGTGAGGAGGAATTTCCCAGGAGGGAGAGGGCTTCCCAGGTGGAGGTACAAAGGAAGGGAGGTGTGAAATAGCATGGTGTGTTCAGACACTTGATCAGACAGTCATACTGGGTTTAAGGGATGTGGAGGAGAGATGGAAATGTAGGCATAGGCCCGAGTTAGAAGCTTCTGTGCCAGGCTGTATCATCTTTGTCCTGCAGCAAACTGGGGACACAGTAGCAATGACTGGACGGCAACAAGAAATGATTTATGAAGAAATCTGTTTGGAGTCATTGTTATGTGGTATATTTCTTTTATTTAATAGTGTAAATAAATATAATAGGCTCTCTATGACATGCTCAGAGCACCTAAGAGGGAAATGTTTTTTTTTTTTTAAATACAGATCTATAAAATTTATTTCAAGCTTATTTTTCAGGCCCATGGAATTAAAGAGGCTTGTCCTGGGTCCCTGGAGGCCTCAATCTTCTGTGCAGTTGTTACACATTTGGTACAAAGTTAGGTTTCCCATTTCCATTGACAGAAAAAAGGCAGCGGCCCTCCTATTCCTTTGGAGGGCATGTTGTACTCTGCAGAACTGAAAGGGGAGAATTGAGTTGATTAAGGGTAATGTCTGCTGATTAGATAATCCGAAAATTAGTCTGATAATGTGCAAATTATCTAAAAGAAGCATCTGATGTCATTGGTGCGCTGATGGGAAAGATCTAACAGATGTTAGTCCTCTCACACATGGCCTAGGGGCAGCTAACAGCTGTAATAAGTGTCAGAATGAAAATTACCTTTGAAACAAACTTAAAAATCTTGAAAGGTGCCTGAAAATCCATAGAGCCCACACAACCAACTACTTACCCCACCTTGACACAGGAAATCCAGCCTTTGTCATGGGGGAGAGAGAGGAAAATTTAGATACAGGGCCTGTTCTGGATAACTGAACTGCTTCTCACTTCCCAAAGAGCAGGTTTGGAAAGTAGCAACAGGTATTCTTTAGATGAATTGTTATTTAACAGTTTGCAGGTTATAAAGCAGAGAACCTGAGAGATTACTCTCTTAGTGGTATACTGCATGGGGTTAGTTTCCTAGCCCCACGGTCATGCGCATCCCTGACCCTAGTGGCTGAGGGAATGGTTTTAGAATTGTTTGGTGGGAGGTATGGATCATGACCCTGCCATGCTGCCATCTTCTAGCTGAGTAAATGTGGGTCACTCACTTATATTTCTCTGTTCCTTACTTGTCTCATCTGTAATGTGGAGATGATAGTCATACTGACCTCGTGGGGTTGCTGTGAGCCTTAAATGAGGTAATATGGTGTCAGGTACTGTGTCTGCACATTGCGAGCTTATTTTTCAGGTCCATGAAATTGAAGTTGTCCCATTTGGACCAACAGAGCATGTCTATGACCACAGATGGCTAATCTGAGTCAGGAACTCCATTGGGGCAATGTGACAGGATGTTTCCATCACTGTGTAGCTAACTGCCCATGGAGTCTTGTTGACATCAGTTGTAACTACACATTATCAGAGTCTGCCCTGGCCCTGGCACATACTTTGCTAAATCTTAAATATGGGACACTGATCCTTCTTTGCAGGCTAAACAAGAGTATTTATTGAGTACTTTCTGTATGTGCACCCAGTTTGGGGGATAAGTGTAACTGGGTCTCCCACAAGGCATAACATGTGATTTCCCCAGCCTAGGAGAACTTTTGGTATAATTGGGATATAAAATGGATGTATAAAACCCAGCAAGAGAAAGCTGTTGAGTGGAACCTAGCCAAGGGTCGCACCACCATTTCCCTAGGATCCGGCATCTATATGTCTCTTGGCTTTCTTGGAACCTCTTTTATTTTTCTCACATTTTTGGCCTAATTACCTAGAATGTTTAGGATTGAAGAGATCTGTGTGCCATTCACAACTCTGACAACAGTGCCTCTGGCAGCATCCCTTGAGTATGTCAGACACTGTGCTAAGCATGCCTCACACTAAGGTAGAGAGGACACCAAGGTGCACGAAGACCAAGCGATGTACCCAGGGACACAGAGCATGAATGTGAACTCATGAGTTATGTACCAGTTCTTGGGAAAGCTTTTTCTTTTTTAGATTTTTTTTTCCTACCTTATTGGATGGTTCGTCTGCTGATGCCAGGCATTTTACATGTGCCGTCTTGTAATGTTCATCAATCCATCAGGCATATCCTGTTACTGTCATTTTACGGACAAGGAACTGAGGCTCAGAGAGTCTGAGTAACTCATCCCAAGTGGCACTGTCAACAAAATGGGAAGCTAAGATGTGAATGGGCCTGAGTTGGATACCATCTAGTTATGTTAGGATGCTGGAACTCCAAGTGATGGGTCCCAGTTCCCAGCTTGCGTCTTTGTCATAGTTCTACTGATGTTCCTTAATTTTCACTGCTGGGCCAATTACCTAGTGCAACATATCAGATAGCAGCTTTTTAGAGAAATGAACACATTAATAGACACTGTGTTAGCTTGTGCTGTCATAACAAAATTCTCCAGACTGGTTGACTTAAATAACCAGAATTTTTTTCCCACAATTTTTAAAAATTAAGTTAAAGATTTTTTTTTCAGATTAACATAAAGGTCCATATGATTGGGTGATATTGTATTTCTCACAGTTTTGAGACTGAAAGTGCCAGCAGGGTCAGTGCTGGTCTGGTGAGGGCTCTCTCCTTAGGTTGTAGGCAGCCACTTTCTCTCCGTGTCCTCACATGGCCTTTACTCAGCGTGTATAGGTGGAGAGAGAAAGAGAGAGGTACAAAATCCCATCATGAGGGCCCCACCGGCATGACCTCACTAAACCTGATTACCTCCCAAGGGACAAATACCCATTCCAAATACTATTTAGAGATATCTGGGGCAGGAGGAGTTAGGACTTTGACGTGATTTTAGGGGGTCAGGGGCATTTTTTTCTTCAAAGCTCTTTACCAACTTCAGGTGTTTATGGTGTTTATGCATCGCACCCTGTGATTACAAATTCCGGTTATGGCTTTAATTGGTAAATGAGTTTTACTGTAGAAAAAAAAAATCACACCTCACTCTGTTGAATAGTTTCTCTGCATCTCTCTCATTCTATGTCTTGTTGTCTTCTGTAGCTGATTTTTTTTCTGAACTTAGTCATTAAAAAAAAGAGAGAAAAGAAAAGCTTGTGCGTAAAGCAGAAGCCTAGGATTCATGCTTTCGTCTTTGGTTTGACTCCTCCAGAATACACCCTGTGTCTGTCTCCCTCTCTCCATTCCCTGGCCACTAGTGGCTTCTGCCCAGGTCACCACAGCTTCCTCTTCCTCAAGCCTCTGCTCTTGCGGAAGTGATCTTGAAAAATATGAAACAGATCGTGCCACATTCTTTCCCTCCATATGTTCATCATACTTGAATGCAAGCCATCTCCTCACCTCTGATTGTGTGGTCAGCAGCAGAGTCACTTGAGACGCAGGTGACCAGCTGGCCTGGGTTTTCCCAGTTGTAGCACTGAAGTTTCATACCTTGGAAACCCCTGGGTCACGAGCAAACCGGATGCTTGGCCACCTACTGGATAGCTTGTATGTGGCACCTCAGCCCCTAGCCTAGAGTCATGGATTCTAATCAAATTTTAATGAGCTACCCAAGTGATTTGCACATCAACATTTGGGAAGTTCTAGCATATAAGGCCCTGAGTGCTTAGGTCCTGCCAAGCTCTCTGATTTAATTTCCCTCAGGTCTTAGCTGACCCACCAGATATTGCCCTATCATGAGCACGGATGCTCATGGTAGGGCAATACCTGGTGGGTCAGCTTAGAGCCATATTGCCTGGGTTCAGAGCCAAGTTGGCAACTTATATGTGATCTTAGATAAGCTGCATAGTCTCCTTGTGTCACATGTATAAAATCAGAACATTAGTTGGCATCCATCTCACAGGTTATGATAATGATTAAGTATGTGAACCCATAGAAAGCACAGCATCAACAGAACACATATGTGTTACAAAGCATATGACTGTCATATGTTGAATTAGAGCCATGGTTCTTAAGTTTGAGGGCATATCAGAATCACCTGAAGGGTTCCTTACAACACAGACTGCTGGACCCACCTCCCGAGTTTCTGATTCAGTGGGTCTGGAGGTGGGGCCTGGAATATGCCTTTTTAACAAGTTCCCAGATAAACCCTTACTGTAGAGACATCTAGTTTTCTAAGACTGATGTTCAGTCAGTTGATTTCCTTAATTCTTTTTTTCTTTTGGATGTACTGAGTTGGGTAACTGGCCGGGAACTGGGCTGTACTGTTAAATCAAAGGGGGTAGACTTGGTTTTTGTTCTTTTCCTAATACTCTATACCATATAGCACAGACATCTCTGCCTCCCAGGACCCACTACTTCTGGGCCTGACTGTGGATGTATCCCCTACCTGGGCCCCTGTCTGTAGGTTGTGCTGACCCTTAGCTCTGTGGTCCCTTGACTTTTTCTTAATCCTCAGGTCTGAAGCATGAGGCTCATCCTTTTCCTTTTCTTAAATGCTGTATTTCAGTCTAAAGAACATAGTCAATGCAGGTCTATTTGTGGACTGTGCCCAGTAGTGGTAGGGAGGATAGGGAAGGGCAGGTCTGGGAAAAACAGGAAGGGGGCTTTTAGAATTCTAATCATGATAATAATTATATCCTGAAAACTTAAGTTGATAACACCTATCCAGCTCTGACACACCAAAATGTCCTGGAATTCTTTAAGGCTAGGACACCACATTGTTCAGAGCCAGGCTGTTGATGTAGTTACTTTCAAATTAACTCAACTGACTCATTTGGTGGCAATAACAAGTTGCTACGCCAGGGCATGAACTGGCCTATGTGACCTTCCACTAGAAAATTGAAATATCTTATTGCGCTTTCCCTAATCAACACTGAGAAAATTCATACACTTTACTTGGTTTTTTTCTCACTTTTCCGAAGCAGTAATGACAGACCTTGAGTTGCCCACCTAAGGCTGGAGTGCAAAGGGCATCCCTTGGGGAGGGAATCTGACCTGTCTGGCCCCAGAGCTGGTGATATTGTGTACGTACTCCTAACAAATTGTTGCAACCTTTTGGTAAACTGCAAATTGCAGCTCTAACCAAATTACCCCCCTGGAGATGGAGATGCCAGTGTGAGTGGATGTCTGTTTTTTGTTCTTTTTAAAAATGTATTAATTATTTATTTTATTTTTTTGAGACAGAGTCTCACTCTGTCGCCTGTGGTAAATAAGGTGCCATGGAATCATAGCTCACAGCAACCTTACACTCCTGGGCTCAAGTGATACACCTGCCTTAACCTCATGAGTAGCTGGGATACAGGTGCCTGCCACAATGCTCAAAATAGTTTTTCTATTTTTAGTAGAGAAGTGGTCTTGTTCTTGCTCAGGCTGGTGTCCAACCCTTGAGCTGAAGCAATCCACCTGCCTCAGCCTTGCAGAGTGCTAGGGTTACAGATGTGAGCCACCGCGTCCAGCCATATTTTCTGTTCTTAATGGCATAGGAGTAAATATTCACAAAGTTTGTAACTAAAGGTTTGAGTTTTATATCTGATAAACATGGAAGGCAGCCATAGGAAGGGAAGGAGGCTGAGCTCACATTTAAAAATTTTTTTTCACCTTTTTTTTTTAAATTGAATGGTAACTATGTACATTAATGCACTTCTGGGGTACAGTGTGGTGTTTTCACACACAATCCGAAACACTTCCATTAAACTGGTTAACATAGCCTTCATGTCATTTTCTTAGTTATTGTGTTAAAATGTTCATACTC
>CAUYQV010144095.1:0-14429 GCA_963574575.1 Galagoides demidoff
AAGAATTTGGGAGCATTTAAGTTGGGTGCATATATATTTAGAATTGAAATGTCTTCTTGTTATATTTTTCCCTTGACCAATATAAAGTGACCATCTTTGTCTTTTTTGACTTTACATGCTTTAAATCCACATGTACCTAAAAATAAGATTGCAAATCCTCTTTTATTTTGAATTCCATTTGCCTGAAAAATTGTCTTCCAACCCTTAACTTGGAGTTTTAATTTATCTTTTGAAGCTAGGTGTGTTTCCTGAAGACAGCAAATGGATGGCTTATATTTTTCAATCCAGTCAGCCATTCTATGCCTCTTCAGTGTGGAATTCAAGCCATTAGCATTTATTGAGATAATTGATAAGTGTGGTAGTGTTCTATTCATCTTATTTTGTGAAAGTCCATTGCTTATCTTAGTTTTATCTTTTGCATCATTGTGGAAGTTAAGTTGTGTCCTTTAATTTCTGAGTTCTTACTTCGCTGTTGATCCATTGTGATGGTCAGTGTGTAGAACAGATTGAAGTATGTCCTGTAGAGCTGGTCTTGTGGTGGTGAATTTCCTCAATGTTTGTATATCAGTAAATGATTTGATTTCTCTGTCAATTTTACAGCTTAGCTTAGCAGGATATAGAAGTCTGGGCTAGAAATTGTTCTGTTTAAGTAGATTAAATAGAACATTGTCTTCTTACTTGAAAAGGTTCATTAGAGAAACTGATGATTTTGCCCCTGTAGATCAACTGGCACTTACTCCTGGCAGCTTGAAGAATCTTTTCTTTTGTCTTGACTTTGGACAGGTTCATCACAATGTGTCTTGGAGAAGCTCTGTTAGAGTTGAGATGACCTGGGGTCTGATATCCCTCTGAAAGGAATGTGTTAGAATCTTTGGTGATATTTGAGAAATTTTCATTTATAATATTCTCTAATATGACTTCCATTCCCCTGGAGCATTCTTCTTCCCCTTCTGGGATACCTATAACTCAGATATTTGAATGCTTCATAAAGTCCCATAATTCTGTCAGTGAACGTTCTGCTTTCTCTCTCTTATTTTCTGCCTCTTTAACTATCTGAGTTATCTCAAGAGCATTGTCCTGTACTGTCTTTCTTCTGCATGGTCTAATCTGTTGTTAATACTTTGTATTGCATTTTTAAGTTCCCTAATTGACTGCTTTAATTTCTTTAGCTCTGGTATATCCTTTCTATATTCTTCATATTGTCCATCTCCTATTTGATTCTGTTTTTGGATTTCCTTTTGGTTATTTTCCACTTTATCAGCAGTTTCCCTCATTGTTTCCATCATTTACCTCATTGTTTTTTATAGGTAGAATCCTCCGCAGTAGCTACTTCACGGTCCCTTGGGAGGCTTGCTCTGGACTGATTTTTCGTGTTGCCAGGATTTTTCTGCTGATTCTGAGTGTTTTCTTGTATCTGTTTCCTTGCCCTAATTTTCCTTTCACTTCCTCTTGCTCTTCAAGTTACTATGCCTCTGATCTAGGGTTTTGATAAGTCCTTTTGGTACAGGACCAGAAAGATGAGAAGATTGAAGAGCAAGAAGGGAAAAAAAAGAAAAGAAAAAAAAGAAAGGAGAGGGGGTGAGTAAACAGGGAATATAGACAAAAAGAAGAGAGGCACAGAAAGAGAGAGACAGGAGCAATATGAGTATACAGTAGGGTACTTTGCTTCAACCTTAAAACCCCCCAATCTCTGGGGGTTCCAGGTTGGGTGGGTCCGTTGAGGTCAGCAGCTCTTTGCTAGTCTGTTTGGACATAGTACCTGACCTACACTAAGTGGAGAGGAAGGATAAATATGCTATAAACCAAAACAAGCAAGCAGAACACTTTATGGGATAAAATTCCAGGAAAAATCAAATAATAGGGGTAGAAAAACTAGCAAAAATAAAGTTCTAATTATTAAAGAAGGCAACAATGGAAAATTATATTTAAACTAGAAAAATGAAGAAAGAAAAGAAAGAAAAAGAAAAATCTAGAGGGAAAACGTTGAAATAAAAAAAAAAAAAGCTCAAAACAAAGCCAGTATATATATCTTGCTTATTGTCTGGGCAACAGGTGATCTTCTGGGGTATGAGATGTTAATCACAATGCTGATACAGCTATATGAGATGGAGACTGGAGGCCTCTGTTGATTTCTGAAACCCCGCAGGATGGAGAGCCTAAATCTCTCCTCAGCCTGTTTAAAAGGCACTTTAAACTGCTAACCTTGGCTAACCAAAAGCTTTTCCAGGAAAGCACTTATTGCTGAGATCACTCCTGAAGTAGCTGTCCACTTACTCAGTGTGCCAAAACCGGTTTCACTCTATGCCCCTGAGGGCTAAGGCTGTAAGTGTCTCAGTCCTCGCCTTTAGGCTGCTTAGTCACTAGATTATTTGCCCAAGATCTCTCACCAGATCCTTGCTTTGCCACCCTGAGGGTGGCGCTTGCTGGGGCAGTTCTCCCACAATAGCTCTGTGGGCCCACAGCCCAACACTAGCTCAGTCTGGCTCACCCGCTCACTCAGTCTGGAGCCCTAGACAACACCTAAAGTCCTCTGCACTGTTGCCCAAGTTCTCCCAAGGTAGTTCAACTGAATGCCAAGTCCAAAAAAAAAAAAAAAAAAAAGAATAGTTCACAGGTAAGGCCTTTTCAGTTTGCAATCTCACTGCTGCTGTACTTAAAGCTGTCAGTGGAATTAATCTGAATGAATACGTGCAACCACTTGCCAGTTCTCCACTGCTTTTGTCCTCCTCATGGGGTCCAGAAGTATCTCACTGACTCCTTGTTTCCCCAAAGGGATGTTTTTGGGCAGATCTCACCAGCCAGATATGTCTGGAATCTTCTCTCTCCAGTCTCACCATGCCCAGTTGCAAGGAAGTTGTTAGTGAGTTGCCATCTTTCTCCTTCTCCTGAAACTCTCTCATATTCTTAATTATCTCCTCTCTTCTTTCTCCTCTCTTCTCTTTTCCTTCTCATTCAAAATTACCCTCAAATTCCCTGATCATTCCTAGTAAATAGAAGTTTAATGGTGTCCATTATTGCTTTGTCTCCTTCTGACTCATGCTTTGTGAGTCTCAGTATCTACTCTTAAAGCTTAAAAAGGGAATTTGCTCCCTAAAATGATTTATCATACTGCCTAATAAGTGAGTCATTATAAAAGTTTTGATATACACAAAAATCAAGAAATATAAAATCCACAAATCCACATGGATGGAAACAAATAAAGGCCTCCTAGCAATAAACCAAGTAATTTGACACGTGCATGGGTGTATCACAAAGAACACTGTCAACTGTGTTTCTTGGAAGTGAAATAAAGGACCATAACAGTCTGTCTCAACACTTTTATAGGGCCCACGTACTATAGGAATATTGATGTTTGCCTCAGTATAAATGCAACAGTAACAGTTGACTGAGTTCCATTCTTTTCTCTGATGATTTTTCTTTCAAGAAATATTTTATTTTTTATTATGAGTCAGAGGCACATATTATTATTTTGCTAGAGGCACAAAGATGGGAAATAGGAAGGACATAGTTCCTAACATCACAGAACACCCCAAAAGATAAAGTTCACAATGTCTGGCATCCAATAAAAAGTTGCTTGCAAAACAGTAGAAATGCATGTCAATGGAAAAGAAGTCAAACTCTGTAAAATAATTTAAAGAGCTTTATTTCAAGCCAAATTTGAGGACCATGGCCTGGAGACATGCCCAAGAAGCCTTGAGCAAGGAGACTTACTGTGTCTGGGCTACCATTTGGTTTTATACATTTTAGGGAGACAAGAATTACCTATAAAGTCCTAAATCAACTCATGGAAGGTATACATTGGTTTGGCCCCAAAAGGTGGGACATCTCAATGCAAAGGATTACAAGTCATAGGTGGGTTTAGGAATTCTTTAGTTGGCAATTGGCTGAAAGAGTTAGGCTTTGTCTGAAAGACCAGGAGTCAGCAGAAAGAAATGCTTAAGTTCAGATAAGAGAATATTAATTAGAGACAAACCGCTAGACATGCAAGCTGTCCCTGAGTTAGAAACAAAATATTCTTAAGTTGAATTTGTGTGTACATTAGAACAGTTACATTTACCTATTAACTGTAGCATCCTCTGTTCATAAATGTAAGTGGTACATCAGTCAAATGTTTGTAACTCAGGGACTGCCTGTATACCCAACTGAAGTGATTTATTATGTATATTGAGGACCTGCAGGTATGTCCTGGCTGTTAATGAGTTACAGCAGATGTCTCCAAGAAGGGAGAGGGATAAGATGAGGCATATCCAACCTCCCTTCTCATGAGTAGTAACTTAGTATTAAGGTATCCATTTGGCCAAGAAGGGGTCCATTTAGGCAGCCAGGGGGAGGGCTTAAGATTTTCTTTTAGTTCACATATGAAGTCCCTAATGAAGAGAAGAATCAGTCAACCAAAGCTCATCCAGAAATGAAATGACAGAATCTATACACAAGCCCATTAATAAGAGTTCTATTTTTCATATATTCAAGAATCTAGAGAAAAGATCAAATATAAAAATTAAATGTGTTGAAACATTGGGAGATATAAAACAGATTCAAGCCAACATTTTTGAGATGAGAATGAATGAGCTCAGGAAAATTCCTCCTAAATCATGACTCCTTGGCATAAAGAATAGTTCAAAGGCTTTTGGAGATTTGGAGATCGGCAGACCTTTGGAAGGGGCTTTACCTCTATCTGCATTAACCATATGGACCCATCAGAAAGAACAACTGACTTTCCCATCCCTTCCTTGTTATCTCAATATATTGCAGGAAAGAAGATCAACAATACAACTAGTCCTGGTCCCAATTATTTTAAATATAATGCCTATCTCTTGGGTTAGTTTATATGTCAATCTATTTTTCCCCATCCATTCATTCTCCCAAGTATCTATTTGTCCTCCCCAGCAACAATTAATTGCCCCTAAACAAGATTACCTATTTTCCTCATCTCCTCCCCCACTCTAAAAGATGAGTATATAAATTTCTGGACCCATTGAGATATGGGATAATTCCTCTGTGATCTTCCCCATGTGCATGATAAAAGAAAACCATCTTTCTCTTGTTGTTCTGCCTTAATTGTGAGGTGATCTTTCAATGAACCTTTTGAGGGAAGGGGAAGTCTCCCCTCCTCCCCACTAAAACAATAATTGAAATAAAAAATACACTGGATGGATTTAGTGGCTGATTACACAAGAAAAGATCAGTGAATGTGAAGAAATACCCATAGAAAGTATCTGAAGTGAAACAGAAAACAAACTGGAAAAGAAAAATGAACAGACCATCAGTGATGAGCTATGAGCTTCAAGCAGCCACATTCCCATATCTTGAGTACCTGAGGTAGAGGAGAGAGAGATGTGGACAAAAAAAATGTAAAGAATAATGGCCAAAATTTTCTAAATTTGGTAAGATAGCAAGCTGAGAGTTTGAGGAAGCTAACCAAACCTGAACCACATACACCATGAAGAAAAGTATACTGACACTTAATAATTAAAGCATTTAAAACTAGTGACAAATAGAAAATTTTATAAGCATCTGGTGGAAAACAGACACTTTACATGGAGAGAAATAAAGATAAGGATAACAGCATATTTTTCATGTGAAAGAACATCATTAAAATAATGACAGAAAAAAGCCTGTTAAAGGAGAAGTCTATACCCAGTAAAAATATTTATTAAAAATGCAGGTGACCACTTCTGATTATGCATAAAGACATGCTCAGGAATGTTCATGAGAGTATACCCCATAATCACTCAGACTTATAAACAGCTCAAATGCTTATCAACTGGTGAATGAAAAAATAAAATGTGGTATATCCATATAGTGAAATAATATCTAGCAACTAAAAAGTATAAAGTTACTTTTCCACACTACAATATGGAGGAACTTCAAAAACATTATGCTTTATGAAAGAAGAAGAGAGATATAAAATATCTTCTTCTTATAAAATTCCATTTTTATGAACTTTGTAGAAGGGGATATTTTATAAAAAAAGAAAGCAGGTTGGTGTTTACTCAGAGTAGGGGTTGGAGCAAGGATTTGCTGCAAATGAAAATAATGGCACATTTGAGGTGATAGAAATATTCAAGATGAATTTTGAGAATGGTTGCACAATTCCATAAATTTATTTAAATTATTGAATTTTATACTTACAGTGAGTGAATTTTATGGTATATAAATTTTACCTCGATAAAGCTGTTTAAAAAATGAAGATGACATTAGGATGGCCATCTTCAAAACACAAAAAATAACAAGTATTGTCAGATGTAGATAAATTGAGACCCTTGTACACTGTTGGCTGGAATGTAAAATGTTGTAGTCACTATGGAAAATAGTACAGAGGTTCTTCAAAAAAATTGAAAATAGAATTGTCATATGTTCCAGCAATCCCACTTCTATGATATCTAAAAAGCTTGAAATCAGGATCTGAAATAGATACCTGCACTCCAATGTACATTATAGCATTATTCACAATAGCTGAAATGTGGAAAAAACCTTAATGTCTACCAATGGAGAAAGACTATGTGGCATTTTCATACAAGGGAACATGGAGGGCATTATGCTAAGTGAAATAAGCCAATTACAGGAGGAAAAATACTGATTGAGTCCATATATATGAAGTATCTAAAATAGTCAAATAGACAGTAGAATGGTGGTTGTCAGAGGATGGTGGGAGAGGAAATGGGCAGTTATGTTGAAAAGGTCACAAGTTTCAGTTATGTGAGATGGATAAGTTCTAGAGATCTATTGTGCACTGTGACTGGTAGACTGTGTATACTGTACACTTAAAAATTTCTTAGAAGTGCAGATTTCATGTTAAGTGTTCTTATCAAAGGAAAAAAATGCAACTAACGTATAAAGATGAAATTAAGACCTTTACATAGGCTGAATGTGTTCATTGATGAGCATATCTGCAGTTCAAGAAATGTTGATGGAAGTTCTTTAAGCACACAAAAAGAAGGAAACTAGCCAGAAACATGGATCTACACAGAAGGTGCCCTTAAAATATAATCTAGAGTTTAAAGCAAAAATCAGCAATAATGTACTTTAAGATTTGCAACATTTATGAAAAAATTAAATATATGAAAACAGTACCATAAAGACTATGAGGGAAACATGTCAGTATGTTGTTTTGTTGTTCTTACGTAAAATATAAAGTAGTATAATATCAACCAGCAGTAGACTTTGATAGGTTAAAAATATATATTATAAATCCTAGTGCAATCATTGAAGTAGCTCAAGAGTTCTAGCTACCAAGTCAACAAGAGGGATAAAATGTAATCATTGCAATTACTTGATTCAAAAGGAAAGCAAATAAAGAGAAAAAGGAATAAAAAAGAAAAGATGAAACAAGTGAGAAACAAATGTCAAGATTACAGACTTAATTGTAACAATAAAAATAATAAAATAGAATGTAAGTGGTCTACATATCCTGAAAAATACCAGATAAAAACACTGGACCCAATTATATGCTGTTTGTAAAATATTCATGTTACTATGAACACACAAATTGGTTAAAGAGAAAGGCTGGAAAAAGATATGCCATTTTCACACTAATCAAAGGAAACTAGGGTAATTATATTATTATTACACAAAGAAGATTCCAAGACAAAGATATTACATGAGATTAAGAGAGGCTAGGATAGTATAAAAGGATCAATTTATTAGTAGCATATTAAAATCTCTAACCTATCATGTACCACAGCTTCAAAAGTCATGATGCAAAAACTGATAGAACTTCAAGGGGAAAAAGACAAGCTTACATTTAGAGATGGAGACTTCAACATCTGGTCCCAATAACTGATCAAATAATAGACAAATAATCAGTTAAGAATACTGAAGATATGAACAACATTATCAACCATGTGAACCTAATTGATGTTTATAGGACGCTACACCAAACCACAGAAGAATATGCATTCTTTTCAAGTGCACTTAGAACATTTACAAAGATATACGAAATTCTGGACTACAAAAGAAGTTTCTAAAAATTTAAAATGATTCAAATAATACACCTCTTTATATAATCTGAAAATATTTGCAATAAAATTCCACACATCTAAATAACCCATTGGTAAAAGGACTAAAAAAGGTAATGGGAAAGTATTTTAAAAGAAACAAAAGTGAAAATACACAAAATAACAAAATCAGTGACATATGCCTTTTGTGGTAAAGAAAATAATGGTCCCCCCAAAATGTGTATGTCCCAATCTCATAAATCTATGAATATGTCATTTTATCTGGTCAAGTGACTTTGTAGATGTGATTAAGTTAAGGATCTTGAGACAGGGAGATTGTCTTGCATTATCTGAGTGGGCCCAGAATTTTTTCTCTGGTTATTTGTCTCTGGTTATTTGTCCTTTGTTTCATCTTCAAGTGTCCAAGTATTTTGCCCATTTTTTATTGGATTGTTTATTTTCTTACTGAGATTTGAGAGTTCTTCTATATTCCAGATGTAAGTTTTAAAAATATGTGATTTGCAAATATTTTCAATGAGTACGCATGAAAAGTTGCTCAACTTCTTTGGTCATTAGGGAAATGTATTAGCCTTTTCAGGCTGCCATAAAAAATACTATAGATGGGTGGTTTAAATAGCTGGAATCTATTTTTTACTTATGAAAGATGAATGTACCAAACCATATATATAATTCAAGGGAAGGAGAAACGAGAGTTAAGCTTTGAACGTTCTGTAACTATAAGAAACACTTGTGATATAACATCTCGATAACACATTGTGATAGGGGCACAGGGAGGGGATTTGGCTCTCCCTAACATGAGAGCACAAGCATCATCAGTACCTGGCAGTCTCCACACCATGGTGCAAATAGCCATGGACTCACTTTTATAAGTAGCTACACAAGTGTTTAGTCCATGTCATTCATTCTTTCACAGACTTGCTCCCTCTGACTCTTTTGCTCCTCCTGCTCTAAGAAGACTGCTAAGATTCGTTCTCCTACTAGGACTGTTTCTCTCCCTTGAAGACTGTTTCTCTCTCTATCCCTTCTGCTAAGATGAATTGCCATCTGGCACCTAAGGGGAGTTAATTTCTAGCAAGGTAGCAACAGCAGTCTGCATCCGGACAGTAACATAGGCCCAGGCCAGAGACCTGGCCAGTGTGGGGTCCCAACAGATGAAAGTTTCAACAGAGTTTGGTTTCTGGTGAGAGAAGTCTTTCTGGCCATTTTGTCCTTATATGGCCTTCTTTATTTTATTTTATTTTATTTCATCAAATACACATACATCTTGGATACATTCACACATATGTGGGGTACAATGTGCTGATTTTTTTTTGTATATAATCTAACATGATTACATTTAACCAATCAACATAGCTTTCACCTCAATTACTTGATTATTATGCCAAAACATCTATGTTGTACATTTCACAGATTTGACTTGTACCCTTGTCATATGTTCCATAGGTGTGATTCTGCCTTTTACCCTCCCTCTGTCTAACTTCCCCCCTCCCCTCCCCTCCCACTCCACTTCTCTCCATCGTCCTGGGCTATAGTTATGTTCTATTTTTTACAAGAAAGTGTGAGTAAATATAAGTAGGTTTCATAGAAGTACTGAGTACATTGGATCCTTTTTCCTCCATTCTTGAGACACTTTACTCAGGAGGATATGTTCCAGATCCCTCCTGTAAACATAAAAGAAATAAAGGCTTCATATTTTTTAAGGCTGCATAGTATTCCAGTGTATACATATACCACAATTTATTAATCCATTTGAGGAGCACTTGGGCTGCTTCCATGACTTGCCTATTACGAATTGAGCTGCAATGAATAATCTGGTGCAAATATCTTTTTTGTTAAGTGATTCTTGGTCTTTTGGATATACTCCTAGTTGAGGAATTTCAGGATCCAATGGCAGGTCAATCTGTAGTTGTCTGAGTGTTCTCCAAACTTCTTTCCAAAAGGAACATACTAGCTTGCATATATGGCCTTCTGGTGAGGATGGGAAGTGGATGTGGAGAGAGAACAAATGAGGTCTCTGGTGCCTCTTCACAAGAGGACACTAGTGCTATCAGTTCAGTGTCCCATTTTTATTGCCTCACTTAACCTTAATTGCTTGATAAAGCTTTCATATAAGTCTGTTTTGCACTGGTAAAATAGAATGCCCGACTGGGTAATTAGTAAAGAATAGAAATTCATTTCTTATAGTTTTGGATGTTTGGAAGTTCCAGATCCAGACAGAGGCATCTGGTGAGCACTTTCTCACTGCCTCCTCACATGGCATAAAGTGAAAGAGGGAAAACCCACTTGCACAAGCTCTTTTTATAGTGGTATTAATATATTCATGACCTAAATGCTTCCCATTAGGCACTGTTTCCCAGTACTGTTGTACTGAGGATTAAGTTTCTAATATACGGATTTTGGGGGACACATTCAGACCACAGCAAGCCCTATATCCAAATACAGCCATGTGGGGAGTTAGGAATTCATGGGAGGGAATGAATTCAATGTAGTCTGTAGCAGGAAAGGTCGATGTGTAGGTCACTATGAAAGTTTTGAGACAGACTGTAGTATGGTCTGTTATTTCACTTCTAAGAAACACAGTTGACAATGTTCTTTCTGATTCACCCTTGCAAGTTTCAACTTGCTAGGGTGATTGATGTTGCTGGGATGGCTTTATTTGTTTCTGTCTGCCTAGATTTTATGGTTCTTGATTTTTGTGCATCTCAAAACTTTCTTAATGACCCACATAAAACTACAATGATATGCCATTACACCTATTGGAATATTGAAAACTAAAATGGTTAATGATACCAAATGTTAGAACATAGCATAATACAGCCATCTTGAAAACAGCTTGTCAGTTTCTTGAAGAGTTAAACATGCATCTGTCGTATGGTCCAGCCATTTCATACCTGGGTATTTGCTCATAAGAAATGGCAGTGTATCTCCATACAACATTGTATCTCAATATCTCCATGAAGTTATTAATAAAATATATTCATAATTAGGTACCACTGCACACACACACACATTACTACCATAAAAAAAATTGAAAAGAGTAAGACCTGAAGAAAATGTGTGGAAACTGGAATAAACCATAAAATGATACAGTTGTTTTGAAAAACCATTTGCCAGTTTTATGAAATGTTAAAACTATAGTTATCTCTTGACCCAGTAATTTCATTCTTGGGTACATAATCCAGAGAAATAAAAAGGTATGCCCATATGAATTATAATGCAAGCAAATGTTCATAGGAACTGCATTCATAACAGATAAAAATGAGAACACTCCATCAGCAGGTGAAGGGATAAACAACATGTGGGATGTTCAGACAACAGAATCTTACACAACAATAAAAATGAAGAAAACAAGAAAACCCTACTAGTACATGTGAAAACATAGATGAACTGAAACAACACACTGAGTGGAAAAAAGACATAAAATGAATATATTGCTGACAATGTGAAGGAAATGGATCAACATTTGGAATCACACCCTCTCTCTTGACTTAGCCAGGAAGAAATAGATATCCTGAACAGACTAAATTCAAGTACTAAGATTAAAGAAACAATAAAGAATCTCCCAACCAAAAAAAAAAAAAAATGCCCTGGTCTGGATGGCTTCAAACCAGAATTCTATCAAACCTTCAAAGAAGAGCTGATTCCCAAAATGCAGAAATTATTACAAATAATTGAGGAGGAAGGAATCTTCCCCAACAGGTTCTGTGAAGCAAACATCATCCTGATACCAAAATCAGGAAAAAACCCAACTAAAAAGGAGAACTTCAGACCAATTTTACTAATGAATACAGATGCAAAAATTCTCAACGAAATCCTAGCCAGTAGATTACAGCTTATTATCAAAAAAGTTATACATCATGATCAAGTAGATTTCATTCCAGGGATGCAAGACTGGTTTAACATATGCAAGTCCATAAACATAATTCACCGGATCAACAGAAGCAAAAACAAAGACCATATGATCCTCTTGGTAGATGCAGAAAAAGCATTCAATAAAATCCATCATCCTTTTCTAATTAGAACACTGAAGAATACACGCACAGGTGGCACATTTCTTAAACTGATCAAAGCTATCTGTGAAAAACCCACAGCTAATATTTCATGGAATGGAGTAAAACTGAAAGCTTTTCCACTTAGAATTGGAACCGGACAAGTTTGTTGTCTATTGCAACTACTATTCACCATAGTGCTGGAAGTTCTAGCCAATACAATTAGGCAAGACAAGGAAATAAAGGGCATCCAAATGGAAGCAGAGGAGGTCAAACTCTCCCTCTTTGCTGATGATATGATCTTACACTTTGAGAACCCCAAATACTCCACCATAAGACTCCTGGAAGTCATCAAAAAATACAGTAATGTCTCAGGATATAAAATCAATGTCCAGAAGTCAGTAGCCTTTGTATACATCAGTAACAGCCAAGATGAGTGGCTAATTAAGGACACAACTCCCTTCACTATAGCTTCAAAGAAAAAGAAATAACAATGAATACACCTAACAAAAGAAGTGAAGGACCAAATAAAGAAAATTATGAACCCCTAATAAAAGAAATAGCACAGGATATTAACAAATGAAAGAACATACCATGCTCATGGCTCAGAAGAAAATGTCTACACTTCCCAAAGCAATCTACAGATTCAAGGCTATCCCTTTAAAAATACCAACAATGTACTTTGAAGACTTGGAATAAATAATTCTTCATTTTGTATGGAACCAGAAAAAAGACCGTATAGCTGAGACATTTCTTAGTAATAAAAATAAAGCCAGGGACATCAGCATACCAGACTTCAGGCACTACACGGTGATAGTGGTCAAAACGGTTTGGTACTGACACAAAAATAGAGACACGGACATTTGGAATCAAATAGAAAACAAAGAAATGAAAGTAACATCTTACAGCCACCTAATCTTCAATAAATCAAACAAGAGCACTAGGAAAACGAATCCCTATTCAATAAATGGTGCTGGGAGAACTGGATATCCACTGCACCCACACCGTTCTCCACTCACAAAAATTGATTCAAGATGGATAAAAGACCTAAATTTAAGTCATGAAATGATAAAAAATCCTCAAAGAAAGCATAGGCAAAACACTGGAAGATACTGGCCTGTGGAAAGACTTTATGAAGAAGACTTCCATGAGAATTACAAAATAAACAAATGGGACTTAATGAAATTGAAAAGCTTCTTCTGTATAGCTAAGGAGACAACAACCAAAGCAAACAGACAACCTACACAATGCAAAAGGATATTTGCGTATTTTTATTATTAAATCATAACTGTGTACATTAATGCAATCACGGGGTACACTGTGCTGGTTTTATATACAATTTGAAATATTTTCATCAAACTGGTTAACATAGCTTTCATGGCATTTTCTTAGTTATTATGTTAAGACATTTATATTCTACATTTAGTAAATTTCACATGTACCCTTGTAAGATGCACCATAGGTGTGGTCCGACCAATTACTCTCCCTCTACCAATCCTTCCCCCTCCCCTCCATCTCCCCTTTCACCATATTCTTGGGCTATAATTGGGTTATAGCTTTCATATGAAAGTTATAAATTGGTTTCATAGTAGGGCTGAGTACATTGGATACTTTTTATTCCATTCTTGAGATACTTTGTTAAGAAGAATATGTTCCAGCTCCATCCATGTAAACATGAAAGAAGTAAAGTCTCCATCATTCTTTAAGGCTACATAATAGTCCATGGTGTACATATACCACAATTTATTAACCCATTCATGGGTCAATGGGCACTTGGGCTTCTTCCATGACTTAGCAATTATGAATTGGGCTGCAATAAACATTATGGGACAAATACCTTTGTTATAATGTGATTTTTGGTCTTCTGGATATATACCTAGTAGAAGAATTGTAGGATCGAATGGCAGGTCTATTTTTAGATCACTAAGTGTTCTCCAAACATCTTTCCAAAAGGAACGTATTAATTTGCATTCCCACCAGCAGTGTAGAAGTATTCTCTTTTCTCTACATCTATGCCAACACCTCTGGTTTTGAATCAGACCAAAGCTTGATAACTAGGATCTATAGAGAACTGAAATTAATCCACATGAAAAAAGCCAACAATTCCTTATATCAATGGGCAAAAGACATGAATAGAACCTTCTCTAAAGAAGACTGATTAATGGCTAGCAAACATGTGAAAAAATGCTCATCGTCCCTAATTATTAGAGAAATGCAAATCAAAACCACTCTGAGATGTCATCTAACCCCAGTGAGAATGGACCACATCACAAAATCTCAAAGCCGCAGATGCTGGCGTGGATGTAGAGAGAAAGGAACACTTTTACACTGCTGGTGGGACTGCAAACTAATAAACCTTTTTGGAAGGCAGTATGGAGAACCCTCAAAGAACTCAAGCTAGACTTCCAAATTGATCCTGCAATCCCATTACTAGGCGTCTACCCAGAAGGAAATAAATCCTTTTACCATAAGGACACTTGCA
>CAUYQV010144096.1:0-26168 GCA_963574575.1 Galagoides demidoff
CAGAATTCCATGTGGCCAGGTTAGTTGGGGGCCTAACATGACCAAGGCTTTGGCTGGAATAGCATTTCCAGAATTTGTTAAGGAATTAAGGTTGACTTTATAAGGCCAATGAAAAAGCTGTTTGGAAAACTGGCCAGATACACATGAATAACCTTTCCTGATCTGTGGTAAGTGACAAAGGTCACTTACTGATGGGTCTAGGAATGGAGTAACCCTTCCTGATCTGTGGCAAGTGATGAAGGTCACTTGCTGACAGGTCTGGGAATGATAATATCATACAGGTATCTAATGGCACAGTTGAAACCTGGGCTCATGGAAGGCTTTTGAGAAGTCCAGCCTGAGAATTCCTTATAAAAGTCTCCAGCTCCTAACTTAAGGCCTATATGGCAGCAGAGGTTTGTACACAAATTTCTGCATGCCCAAGAAGTTTTCTCTAAGCTTTGCTTAAAGATTCGAAGTAACTGCCTCCAAATGGCATGGTCAATAGAACAGACATTCAAATCTTCTCTTTCCCTCATAGCCTCAGGCTTAATCAGATAAGAACAAAGAAAGTAATAACTGACAGCATGTTCTTCATTAAGTTATGTTAAACTGGGTTATGTTGAAAGGATTATGCTTAAAGGTGTATGTTGGGTGGATTATCAAATTACCAGGGAGGAGCTACTTACAGAGTGGGTGGTCATAAGATGTTTAAATGGATTAATGAAGTCATTCATGTTCAATGTGCACCTGCAGAGGGATTGTAATAAATGGATTAATGAGGTCATTGCTGTATAGTGCACATGCACAAGATTGCCTATGTAAACCAACAGCAAATAAAGAAAGCTCGCCATTTCGCCCGAGTGAGCAGACGGTCACCTTTATTTAAAACACAATTTCAATAAGCGTGCTTAATCTTTGCGACATTTCTTTTCTGTGAGATCCTATGGCAACACCCCACCTTCTTTCCCTGTCCCCATCCTGCATTCCCCTACCAACCACCTTGTATTAGATCATCTACTGCCTTCATATTAGAGTTGAATACATTGAATTCTTGCTTCTCCATTCTTGTGATGCTTTACTAAGAAGAATGTGTCCCAACTCAATTTACAAAAGATGTAAATTCTCCACATTTTTAAAGGTTGCACAATATTGCATGGTATACATATATCACAGCTTGTTACTCCATTCCTGGGTTGGTGGACATTTAGGTTGTTTCCACATTTTGGTGATTGTAAATTGAGCTGCAATAAACAGTCTAGTGAAAATGTCCTTATGATGAAAGGATTTTTTTTTTCCTGGGTAGGTGCCCAGCAATTGGATTACAGGATCAAATGGGAGGTATAATTTGAGTTCTTTGAGGGTTCTCCATACTTCCTTCCAAAAAGGTTGCATTAGTTTGCAGACCCAACAGTGTGTAAAACTACTTCCTTCTCTCCGCATCCCTGCCAGCATCTGCAGCTTTGAGATTTTGTGATGTGGCCCATTCTCACTAGGGTTAGATGACTATCTCAGGGTAGTTTTTATTTGCACTTCCCTAATGATTACAGATGATGAGCACTTTTCCATATGCTCATTTTGTTTGTTAGCCACTCATCTGTCTTCTCTGGAGAAGCTTCTGAAACATGAGAAAGAAACTTCAACTCTCTTGCCCAGTAATATATGAGGTTGTTATCTTTTTTTGGTTAATTAATTTGAGTTCTCTGGAGAACCTAGTTATCAAGTTTTTATTTGATTCATAATATGTAAAAATATTCTCACATTCTCAAGGTTGTCTGCTTGTTTGGTTGTTGTTCCCTTAACTCTACAGAAGCTTTTCAGTTTAATTAAGTACCATTTGTTTATTTTTGTTGTTGCAATTACCATGGAAAAACATAAAATCTTTTCCCAGGCTGATATCTTCAAATGTTTTTCCCATGATTTCTTTAGTGATTTTTATCATTTCATGCCTTAAATTTATGTCTTTTACCCATTTTGAATCAATTTTTGTGTGTGGTGTAAGGTGAGCGACCAGTTCGAGGGTTTTTTTTGTGTGTGTGTCGTTATCCAGTTCTCCCAGCACAATTTATTGAAAAGGGATTCCTTTCCCCAGTGTATGTTCTTGTTTAGCTTATTACTGATCAGGTGGCTTAAGATGTTCCAAATGTCAACATCTCTATTTTTGTGACAATACCATGCTGTTTGGTCACTATAGCCTTGTATCATAGCAGAAAGTCTGGTAGAGTGATACCCTCAGTTTTGTTTTTATTACTAAGAATTGCCTTAGCTATATGTTTGTTTGTTTTTTCTGGTTCCATACAAAATGACTAATTGTTTTTTCTAATTCTTGAAAGTATGATGTTGGTATTTTAATGGGGATTATATTGAATCTGTAGATTGCTTTGGGTAGTATAGACATTTTCACAATGTTGATTCTTCCTAGCCATGAGCATAATATGTTCTTCCATTTGTTAAAATCTTCTGCTATTTCTTTTCTTAGGGTTTCATAATTTTCAATGAAGAAGTCCTTCACGTTTTTTGCTATGTATATTTCCAAGTATCTCTTTTTTTTTTTTTTTTTGAAGCTACTGTGAAGGATATTGTGTCCTTGATTAGCTTCTCAACTTGGCTGTTATTGGCATATACAAAGTCTTCTGATTTGTGGACACTGATTTTATATCCAGAGATACTGCTGTGTTTTTTATCACTTCTGGGATATTGCTGTATTTTTGATCACTTCCAGGAGTCTTGTAGTTGAGTCTTTGGGGTTCTCTAAGTATAAGATCATATTGTCAGCAAAGAGGGAGAGTTTGACCTCCTCTGTCCCATTTGGATGCCCATTATTTCCTTCTCTTGCCTGATTGTAATGCCTAGAACTTCCAGAACTATGTTGAATAGTAGTGACAATAGAGAACAACCTTGTCTAGTTCTAGTTCCAAGTGGAAAGCTTTCAGTTTTACTCCATTTAATATAATATTAGCTGTGAGGTAGTCATAGATGGCTTCAGTCAGATTCAGAAATTTGCCATCTATGTCTATATTCCTAAGTGTTCTAATTAGAAAAGGATACTGAATTTTATCAAATACTTTTGGTGCCTCTATTGAAAGGATCATATGATCTTTGTTTTTGCTTCTGTTGATATGGTAAATTATGTTTATGGACTTCCGTGCGTTAAAGCAGCCGTGCATCTCTGGGATAAAACCTACTTCGTTGTGATGAATTGTTCCTCCTCATGTGTTCTTTCCTCTTGTTCACCTCCTTGTCTTCCTTTTTCTTCTCACTGCCTCTTTTATTTCATACAGAAGTCCTTGCTTTTGATGACAATATGTTGCAATGTGTCACTGGGACACCAGGGGGGTGCTGTGGGGTTTTTTTAGTAGACTGAGAGCACTGCCAGCAACCTCTATGGTCCTTATTCAAACTTATTCAGCTGAACTCTCCTACAATGACGGCAGGAACAAAGTTGCTTTGTTGATCACCTGTTTCCTCAGCATTCAGACACTACAGAGTTTGGATTTTAAAGCTCACAAGCTTCACAAGGAAACAAGAATCCTTCAGAGACAGGTCTCACAGTGCCCCTGGACTTCAATTCCCATGGAGTGCAAGAGTCTCTCAGCCTGTCCCAAGAGTGGAGTTCTGATCCTAGCAAGTGGAATTAAGATTGCCATGCTTTAGGCCCTTGCTAAGACCTTCTTACAACCTTCCTGCAACAGTAGTTTCCTGTCTGAAACCTTGCCAGCCACCAAACCTATGGCAAGTCCAGTCTAACCACCCTTCAAATGTGGTTGCTATATATATACTGTTCAAGTCTGCGCACGCTTCCAAGCTTTCCACTCATCATGCTGCTTCCCCCAACAAATGAAAACTCCAGAAAGATTTCCTCCCATCCCAAGCATCTGTGGGCAACCAGGCAATCCCATCTGGTTACAATCACTTGCCTAGTTCATCAGATTTCTACCACTCTGGATCATCTGCTATATTCAGCTCACCACCTCCTCACTGTGCTTCCTAAGCTATGATGCTAGGTAAGGTCTTTGCACCAGGTAATGCTCTCCTTTCCCCCAGTCATTCTAGGAGAGCTCAGTTGAATGATCCTTCCGGTCCCCCATCTTGCTCTTCCCCCACTTCCCTCTCCATCACTTTTAAAGTTTAGCTTAGCAGGAGATAGAATTCTGGGCTGAAAAACATTTTGTTTAAGTAGATTAAAGATAGATGACCATTGTCTTCTGGCTTGAAAAGCATCATGTTAGAAGTCTGTAGCTATGCTAATGGATTTGCCCCTGTAGGTCAATTGGCACTTACTCCTGGCTGCTTGCAGAATCTTCTCTTTTGTCTTTACTTTGGGCAGTTTCATGACAATGTGTCTTAGAGATGCTCTGTTTGAGTTCAGATGACTTGGGGTTTGATATCCCTCTGAAAGGAGTGTGTCGGAATCTTTGGTGATATTTCGGAAATTTTCATTTATAATATCCTCTAGTAGGACTTCCATTCCTCTGGAGAGTTCATCTTCTCCCTCTGGGATATCTATTGTTCTTATGTTTGGATACTTCATGAAGTCCTATAATTTGGTCAGTGAATGTTCTGCTTTCTCTTTTTTTCTGTCTCTTTAACTGCCTGTGTTAGCTCAATAGCTTTATCCTGTAATGCTGCGATGTTTTGTTCTGCATGGTCTAATCTGTTATTGATACTTTCTACTGCATTTTTAAATTTCCTAATTGACTACTTTAATTCCTTAAGCTCCACTGTATCCTTTCTACATTCTTCATATTGTTCATCTCTTACTTGGTTCTGTTTTTGTATTTCCTTTTGGTTATTTTCCATTTTCTCTGCAATTTCCTCCATTGTTTTTACTACCCATATTTTAAATTACATTTCTGTCATTTCTAACATTTCTTTATAGGTGGAATATTCTTCAGTAACTACCTGATGATCCCTGGGGGTGGGGTTGCTCTGTTCTGGTTTTTCATGATGCAAGATGGTCTCTGCTGTTTCTTCCTCATGAGTGTTTTCTTTTTGTTAGTTTCCTTGTCCTATTTTTTTCTTTCACTTCCTCCTACTCTTTAAGTTACGGTGCCTCAGGTCTGAGAAGTTAAACCATCCTTTTGGTAAAGAACTAAAAGGAAGAGAACAGTGAAGAGCAAGAAGTGATAGAAGATGAAAAAATAAAGAAAAGAGAAAGAAAAGGTGGGTAGTAAAAGGGAAGATTGTCAAAAAGAGGAGAGAAACAGAAAAAGAGAAACAGGAGTAGTAGTGGTGAACAGTAAGGTACATGACCCATATCCACAAATCCCAACTCCTGTGGATCCTTGAGTTCTGAAGCTCTTTGTCAGCCTGAGCAGACACAAAACCCCACTTCCACAAAATAGAGAAGAAAAATAAAAATGCTATAAATCAAAGTAAAACAAACAAAAATCCTTAAGTGATACTATTGGGGAAAAAAGGGCATAAAAAGTATCAAAAAATTCCCTTATTATTAAAAACGGAAACAATAAAAAATTAATGTTACATGAGAAAAAAAAGGAAGAAAAGAAATATCTAGGGGAAAAAAGTTGAAAAAGTATAATTTAAAAAAACATACATATGTGGTTTATATAAAAACATACACACACATCTTGCTGTATGTTGCCTGGGAAATAGGTGATATTCTGGGGTATGAGATGCTAATCACCAGGCTGATAGAATTGTAGTAAAAGATGAAGCCTCTGCCTGCTGAGGAGACTATGTCCCATCTTCCTTACTTCTTTGTCCTCAAATCCTATACGTTTGGGGGGCTGGAGCTCTCCTCAGTCCACTTAAGAGACACACCTTGACCTTTCCAAACTGTGTCCTATGGCTATGAAGTGGCTTTCCCAAGAAAAGTGTATTGTTCAAATCTTCCCAGGAGTAGCTACCCCACTTATCAGGCGCACCTGAACTGAACGTCACTAGGATCCTGTGTGCTAAACTTGCAAGACAGCCTTCTCACAATGGCTATGTCATGTCGGCATGCAGACAAACAATGAGAGCTCCTCTCCATCTGGGTGGCTCAGTCCTGGCCCCTGCACACTGTTCAAAATCACTTGCTCCCTCACCCAAGCTCTCCCAACGTACGTAATTCAAACAATTGCTCAAGTCCAAAAAAACTGACAAGTTAGGCCTTATCTGTTTACAAACTGTCCTGGCCACAACCATGGCCGCACTGGCTAGCCTCTGTCCTAACACAAGTACTTGCCACTTCTTCACTGCTTTCATCCTTGTCTTGGGGTTCTGAAGTGTCCTGCTTCCTCCCTATGCTGACAATATGATGTTTCTGGGCAGAGCCCACAAGCAAGGTGCCTGTGGTCTTTTCTCCCCATTACGACATGCACATCTGTAAAGACACTGTCTCTAGTCTGCCATCTTACTCTGCCCCTTGTTGGGTTGATTTTCTAATACTGTGTTTTGCATCTGTATTCATAAAGAATATTGGTTGATAATTTTCTTTTTTTGCCATATCTTTATTTTGTTTTTGGTATAAGTGTAATGGTGACTTCATACAATGAATTAGGATGATTTCCCACCACTTCAATTGTATTAAACAATTTGAGAATATTGTTTTTTAATTATTTAATGTTAATATTATAAACCAATGAAGTCATATGGTTTGACATTTCCTTTGGGGAGGTTTTTGTTTATTGCCTCAATCTTTTTATTTATTAAAGGACTACTGATATATTTTTTTTCTTCCTGATTCATTTTAGGTAACATATATTTTAAATTTCTTCTAGATTATCTAATTTGTTCATAGATATTCGTTTATAGTGACTCATAATTATTTTATTGCTCTAAAGTCAGTAGTGATTTTCCACTTTTAGGTCTTATTTTACAAGGAAATGACTATTAGTTTATTTGTTTATTCTGTACTTTTGAAGCTTTTTAAAAGTACATAGTAATCATTAAATAATTTATTATTGTTACATTTCTTATTTTACAAAGAAATGATTATTAGTTTATTTTGTGCTTGTTAAGCTTTTAAAAATCTATTCTTTAGTCTTATTTATGTTCTTATTCCTGTTTGATTTTCTCTTATTTTGGTAGGTTCTCAAGGTATAAAGTAAGATTATCAATTTAAGATCTTTTCTTTTTTTACAGGAACTTGAGCTATGAATTTTCCTTTCAGCATTCCTTTCATGCTTTCCTTGCATTCCATATAATTTCTAGGCTGTGTTTTCCTTTTAATTGTTTTAAAATATTATTGAAGTTCCCCTTTTTTCTTGATGCATTGGTCATTCAATAATATGTTAATTTCCACATGTGACACTTTTCTTTTGTCCTTCTATTGTTAATTTCTAAGTTCTGCCAATTTTAGTCAGATCAGATACTAGACAGGACACTTATCTTTTAAAATTTATCAAATTTGTTTTCTGACTAAACTATGGTATCTTCTGGACGGTGTCCCATATGCACTTAAGAAGAATATGCGTCATAGTATTGTTGATTAGAGTGGTCTGTGTATGTCAAATTTAATTGGCTTATTGTTTTGTCCAAGTTTTCTATTTCTTTGCCTGCCTTATTCCTGGTTGACCTATCTATTATTTAAAGTAAAATCTTGAAGTATTTAACTACTAATTTTTTAATTTATGAATTTACTATATAAGTTTCTCCCCTTATTCTCTCAATTTTTGCTTTATATATATTTAGTGACTGTTACTACATGTATAAGTATTTATAAATGTTATTTTTTTCTGATTTCAACTTTTTTGAAATTTCAGGGGTACAAATGCTTTGGTTACATGAATTGCTTTTGTACAGTCTATATTGACATATAATGCCCTTCACTGACTTTGAGAATATTTTTAGATTTAAATTATTAACATATTTTATCTTATGTTAATAAATGTACCCAGATCTCCTTTTATTACCATTTGCATAGCATATATTTTTCTTCCTTAACAACTTACCCACATACACACTTAGATATAAGGTAAATCTTGTGTAAGCATTTCAAGATTAGATTATGTTTTGTTACTTATTTTGCCAATATACATGTTTTGATAGGAGAATTTAATCAATTTATATTTGCAGGAATTAGTGGTAGAAAAGGATATTTTTTCATATTCAAATATTCTATGTCTTATTTATTATTTATAGCATATTTCTTCCTTTTAGGCATTCTTCTCTATAAAGTTGTTTTTTTAGTAAAATGTTTTTATTCTCTTCTAGTTTCCTTTTCCATATATTCTATAGATATTTTCTTTGGAGTGATCATGGGGATTACAAATGATGCCTTCACATTATAATAATCTATTTTCATATTTTAGATGTATAAATTCATGGTGTACAGACATAATTATGTTACATGGATAGATTATGTATGGGTCAAGACATGACTTTTGGAGTGTTACTCATGCAAATAAAGTACATTATAAACATTAAAATATTTATTATCGTCCATCCACTTCCCACCCCTCACCCTTTCAAGTCTCCATTAGCTATCATTCCATACTTGATGTCAAAGCTTAGTCATTATTTAGCTCCCACTTATGGGTATGAAAATGTGATATTTGTCTCTGTGTATAAGTTATTTTACTTAAGATGATGGCTTTTGGTTCCATCCACATGACTGCAAAAGATATGAGTTTAATCTTTTTTATGACTGAATACTATTCTATCATGTATATATAACATATTTTCTTTATTGAATCATGCACTGATGGACAATTGAGTGGATTCCATAGCTTTGCTATTGTTTATAATGCTGCATTAGACATATGGGTACAGGTGTCCTTTGAAATGAATGATTCATTTTCCTTTGGGGATACACTTAGTACAGGGATTGCTGGAGCAAATGATAGTTCTGCTTTTAGTTCTTCATAATATCTCCATATCTTTTGCATAGAGATAGTGCTAATTTACATTCCCACCAACAGTATATGAGTTCCCCTTCTGAGAGTCATTGCTAATGTCTTATTTTTTGTCTTCTTTTTGTCTTCTAAATAATAATTGTTCTTAGAGAGAAAAGATGAGATCTCATTGTGTTTTGTTTGAATTTTCCTGATGATTAGTGGTGTTGATCATTTTTTTCATGTTTGTTGTCCATATGTATGTTTTCTTTTGAAAATTGTCTATTTGTATTCTTTGCCTACTTTTTAGTGGTTTATTTACTGGTTGGTGCTATTGCTGCTGTTAAGTGGTTTGAATTCCTTATGAACTCTGGAAGTTAGTTCCCTCTCAGAAGAATGGTTTGCAAATATTTTTGCCCAATATGCATGTTATACGTTTATTCTATTCATTATTTATTTTGCTGTGCAAGGGACTTTAAATTTACTTAAGTTCCATTTGTCTATTTTCATTTTTGTTGCCTGTGTGATTTAAGTCTCAATGATTCTTTGCCCACACCAATGTTCAGAAGAGGTTTCTCTAGATTTTCTTCTTGCGTCTTTATAGTTTTGAGTCTTATATCTAAGTCTTTAATCTATTTTGATTGACTTTAGTGTAAGGGGAATCTTAGGGGTCTAGTTTTATTCTTTTACATATAGCAAACTAGTTTCCCAGCATCATTTATTCAAAAGGTTCTTTCCTCAGCCTGAACTTTAATTGTGCCAGCTTAATTGCAATTATCAATCAAGCCCTCTCCTTTATGTTATTGATGTTGCAATTTCTCATTTAGCATACCCACAGCCACATGCAAATTATTTATTTGTATAATGGTAATATATTTTAAAGGTAGATATTTTTTCTCCTGGAATTATATATGTAAATTTTTCTCAAACTAAAATAAAATTTCACTGATTCAGAATAGATTTTATTTTTATTCTTTCAGGTAAGTAGGTTTATGAAAATTATTTAGAATATCTTAAAATAATTTTCCACATAGGAATTTTTATTTTTGCTACATAAAAAGAATAGATCTTAAGCATGAAAGCCAATGGGGGGAGGGGCTACTTTGTGATTATCATATCTAAAAATGGTCATCTATCCCCTCAATCCAGCACCAATTTTCAGATAGATAAGTTTTCTTGCTATCTTTTCATCACCTTGAGTATATTTCTTTATCACCCCAAGTGAGATTCTATATAGAAACTTCCCACTATAATGTTCCTTTTTGAACAGTTGATAGGCTTTATCAAAGATTCTCAATGACTTAAAAGACACCACAGTAATATATAATTATATTCAAAATATTATTGTCACTTTATTTGTAACATCTCAACATCTTTCATTTTATACTTTGAATACGATTTTAAATCTATCTAAACTTAATTGTTTTATCAGCAAAGGCTTTCACAGGATTTATTTTGACAGATCTAGAAACTGAATAAATTTATTTTTCCCTTTGTTTAGAAAGCAATATGTTTCTCCTTTCTAAATACATTGTCCAATTAACTTTGATCAGCAGGGAAAAAACAAGCTTTTTTTCCTAATATTTGTTTTTCAGAGAACCTCTTAGGATTTCATTTATGGAAAGAACATAATTTCTTGGACAAAAACTTGTACTGGTATGCTAGTTGTATTCATAATACTTTATTTGGGAAAATAACTGCCTTTTACAATAAAATTTGGCAGTTTTAATCGTATTTTAATTCAATAATTAAATACTCCATTTAAAGCAAGAAATATATATTGGAAGATTTTTTACAAGAGATTTAATATAGGGTTATGGTGTCTTTAGAAAACTTTTACAATTGAAATTAGTTAGATAGCCATTTTGAAATGGCCATATTTAAAATACTACTGCAAATATTTTGTATATAAATTTCTTTCCATATAATTTCTAAATATGTTTAAAAAATAGACACTTTATCCTTATTTTCACCATATAGTATTAATTTACTGGAAATAATCCTCTTTTTTAAATTCTCTAATTGTTCCATCCTCTACTACACAATGTTTCTCTGTGCTATCTCATTTTTTTTATATATTTCTGTTTTAGTAATAGCTGATGATAAATGATTTATAGCTAGTTCTCTGGGAGAAAAATATATTAATGTGTCTGTATATAGAGAAAATTTATTATAAATTTTCTTGGTATAAAAGAAGTATAGCACACATTTTCAAATGTTAATAAACAACTACATAATACTCTTTATTTTAAATTACTAACAGCCAACCCCTTCTACAGATGGCTTTTAAAATAGTATTTTGCCAAGCTATTGTATGCACAGATGCAACTGACTGGTGAAAATAATTTTTACATGAAATTTGACTGATATTTTTATTTTATTTAATGAATATAATAAAAACACAATGACCGATTAGAAATTCACAAATTTTTCTATGTGTTCAATATTTTTGCTGTAGCATACTGGATTTCTTCAATGGTAAATGTAATGTAGGAGAGACAGACATGCCAAACTTAACATTTTCAATTCCTTTCTTAAGTCTAGAAAATCAACAAAATAATAAATTATATACAAATTTGTAAAAGTTGTTCAATTTTCATAGATATTTGTACATCCTTTTAAATGATTGATAAATAAATCCTCTCAAGGCACATCCCATCTTAATATTGACCAGCTATGGTTCAATTATTGTTATATAATTGCAATATAAATATTCTCACTGGAACCTATTTTAGCTACTAACTTCACTTCACCTGGAGTTTAGTGATACAGAGTAGCATTAGTAAAATCATATTTTCATCATGAAGTCTTAATAATCATAAATAACCTCAAAACAAGAACCACAGTAAAATGTTGCAGAAGAATTATGAAGTAATAAGTTTCAAATACTTACAAATTTTGGTTTATATTTAATTGAAACAATTTAAAATGAATTTAATTGTAGCTTCATTTAATAATTGTCTTTCACCACCTGTTAGAATATGCCTCCTTCATACCACAATTTATGTACTAAAACCTAATATCACTACAAAAGACTTATTACCGAACAAGTGATCCTGTGGCTAGAAGTGAAAATACATATGATTTCACAAATTCTTCTTTGTTTGCATGCTTGCCTGTTTGTTGCTGTTGTAGTTTTTTGATATGTTTTTGTGTTTTTAAACTACATTTTCCTAAAATGATGGTGAACATACAGAGTATAAGGTCTATCTTATTTCTACTGGTTATTGGTTAATGGTCAATGAGGAAAAAATATTAGAAATTTTGACAATTCTTTTGAAACTACGTGTATTGAAGACAAAATATTTGTAAATTTAATAGATTATTATTAAGTATTATATTGGTTCATTATCCACATGTTAAGAAAACAGAAAATGATAATAATATTTTACATAAAGCATAGATGATACCAATACTCAGGACAAGGCTTAGCAGTAGTATTCAGTGAATATACTTGAAAGAATGAGTTAATATTCTTAGTCTTTGATATTTGTTCTAGATTTACAGTATGGAATAAAAAGACCTAATCTAGCCTGTCAATGCAATATTGGGGCATAAGATAAAGAAAATAAATGACACCAAAAAGTCATGAGGCATCTGTTAAGTTAAAGAAAAAATATGTCTTTATACATTGTATGTTATTCTCAATCAAATTTCATTCTAATTCAGTACTTTTTACAGTGAAAAATATACCTTTAAAAGCTATCCATATCCCCCTTTTTATGTTGCTTTATTCCCAGGAAATTTTTGTCTATAAAAACATAGATTTATTTTTTCTCATAAGAATCATGATAATAGTAGAGACGGGATAGCATATTTTATAATAATGTGTCATCTCAATGCTACAGGGAGTCCTTGAACACATGCTGCCCATATGCCCAATGAGTTTACCCTGTGCACATCCCTCTAAATGACTAACTGACTAAATAAATTCTCTCAAGACACATCCCATTATAATGCTGATCAGCTATGGTTCATTTATTGTTATATAATTGCAAAAGATGTTTATCCTTTTTTGCCCTTTCATGCTGCACAAGCTGTTGTAATGTTCTGGGTCACAGATAGGATGAAACTGTGACTAAGCTCTTTTGTGAGTGCTCTATAATTTGGTACTCTGCAAAAACTCAAGCAGATAAAATAATGCACCACCTCATTTGTAAATCTTAATGCTGAAAAAGAACTATAATATATTTAATTTATAAAGAGTGATTTAAGCTTGTCAAAATGTCTTAAAAATGATTTGCTCACTTCTCTGCTTCATAAAATTATACATACAATTTCAATGAATTAAAGAGACTAAAGTAATTTAGAACTTTCCAATATATTATTCTTATTTGAAATTGCACAAACTTAGAGATTACTTAGAGAATGAATATGGATAGGCCTTATAACATTGTGTAGACTATAAATACGTTACAACTGAATTCTAGTTTTCAAATGAAAAATCTAAAGGTGCTCTAATTGTTAAAAAAATTCTCTTTAGTAAAATTTGGAATGAAGAATGTATTTTTACCTGATTGTAAATTTAGAGACAAAGTGGTGGGGTAGAGTTGTTCAAACTTGTAATTTTTTGAGGGGGAGATTCATTTAGGGTACAGTGAATCAGGTTACACTGATTGTATTTGTTACATAAAGTCCCTCTTATAATTATGTCCTGCCTCTAAGAGGTGTGTTACATATCGTGACCTTCACCCCCCTACTTCCTTTCCTCTCTCTACTCTCCATTCCCCCACCCCCTGCCATGTACTAGGTCATCAATTGTCCTCATATCAGAATTGAGTACATTGGATTCTTGCTTCTCCCTTCTTGTGATGCTTTACTAAGAATGTTTCAACTCAACCTAGGTTAATACAAAAGATGTAAAGTCTCCATCTTTTTTGGTGGTTGAATAGTATTCCATGGTGTACATATACCATAGCTTATTTAACCATTCCCAGATTGATGGGCATTTAGGTTGTTTCCACAATCTGGCAATTGTAAATTCAGCTTCAATAAACAGTCTAGTGCAAATATACCTATGATAACAGGATATTTTTTTATTCTGAAAAGATTCCCAATAATGAGATGAAGGATCAAATGGGACATCTAGTTTGAGTTCTTTGTGGTTTCTCCATATTTCCTTCCAAAAAGGATGTATTAGTTTGCAGTTTGGATTCTCTTCTCTCCAAATCCACATCAGCATTTGCAGCTTTAAGACTTTGTGATGTGGGCCATTCTCACTAGGGTGAGGTGATATCTCCGGGTAGTTTTGATTTGCCTTCCTCTGATAATTAGTGATGATGAGCTTTTTTATTTTTATATATGTTTATTAGCCATTCATCTGTCTTATTTAAAGAATGTTCTAGTCATCTCTTTTGCTCATTGATATGAGGGATTGTTGGCTTTTTATGTGATTAATTTGAGTTCTCTGTAAATTGTAGCTATCAAACTTTTGTTCAATTCATAATATGCAAATAATTTTTCCCATTTTGAAGGTTGTCTATTTGGTTGTTTTCTCCTTAGCTGTACAGAAGTTATTCAGTTTAATTAAGTCCCATTTGTTTATTTTTGTTTTTGTTGCAATTGCCACAGAAGTCTTCTTCATAAAATCTTTTCCCAGTCTGGTAACATCAAGAGTTTTCCCCACAGTTTCTTTAGGGATTTTTATTGTTTCATGCATTATATTTAGTGCTTTTATCCATCTTGAATCCATTTTAGTGAGTGGAGAAAGGTGTGGATACATTTTCAGTCTTTTATATGTGGTTATCCAGTTCTTCCAGCACCATTTATTGAATAGGGATTATTTCTCTGAGTGTATGTTCTTGTTTGGTTTACCAAAGATTAGGTGTCTGTAAGATATTAGTGGCATCTCCTGGTTTTCCTTTTGGTTCCAGATGTCTATGTTTATATTTTGTGTGTCAATACCATGCTGTTTTGATCACTATGGCCTTGTAGTACAGCTTAAAGTCTGGTAGGGTGATGCCCCCATTATCATTATTATTATTACTAAGAATTTCCTTGGCTATATGGGAAGGAGATTCTTAGTAATTTTTTAGAATTTCTTACAATATTTTTCTGGTTCCAAACAAAATGAATTATTTTTTTCCAAATCTTCAAATTATGATGTTGGTATTTTAATGGGGATTGCACTGAATTTGTATATTGCTTTGGGAAGTATATATGTTTTCCCAATGTGGATTCTTCCCAGCCAGGAGCATGGTATGTTCTTCCATTTGTTGATATCCTCTGCTATTTCTTTTCTTAGGGGGTTGTGATTTTCTTTTGAGGCTGAAAAGGGAGGATTGCTTGAGGTTAGGAGTTCAAGTCCAACCTGAGTAACAGCAAGACCCTCTCTATAAAAATTAGCTAGGCATGATGCTACACCTATAGTCCCAGATACTGGGGAGGGTGAGGCAGAAGGATTGCTTGATCCCAGGAAATGGAATTTGCAGTGAGCTATGATGTCACTGCACTCTAACCCAGACAACAGATGGAGAGACTCTGTCTCAAAAATAATTTCTTTTTTTATAGAGACAAAGACTTTGCAAATAATAATTTTTAAAGTTACCAGATATATATATTTTTCCATAGTTACAGATGCATTTATTCCTAATCTAACATTAATTCAGCTTTTATTTGGGGAGATTATTATCAGCTATATAGATATAAGTATTAAGAAGGAAAGCAAGTTTCAAGCTCCAATCCCAAATTCACAACCATTATCTCTCCTATCACACTCAGCTTTCTCATAAGGTGGAAGGAGATATCAATCTATGGCTTTTGTCCTCAGGATAATTTTGATTTTGATTATATTTATCAATAGACAGTGCTAATGCATGTAGTTTCAACTCAGAACATACAAATATTATTTTATTTCCCACAAATCAAAGTTAAATTTGCAGTGTATGAAATCTCCTACAGTTCCTTAAAATATTTGGCAAATTTCATAAATTTAAGTTTATTATTTTAATATTAAAATTCATATTTTTGTGATTATATTATCATTCTTTCTTCTCATCTTCATGGAATGGAAAAAATATAATCACCAAGGATTGGGAGTGAGGAAGTTATGTAACTTCCATTTGACTCCTCTTATTTATGTCATAGCTCTGGACAGAATATAAGTGATGTATTTTGATTCAGAAATTCCTCCTATTTTGATTTTCAAGTTCTTACTATTCTCACAAGAAGTGTGGGGGTAAAAGGGTTAAAAATGAGCAAACATTAATTTAGTAAACTTTACATGAATGTAGATATCCTTGGTTGGTTATTCTCAATAGTATGCTTTACTTGGACATCCATTCACTTTGACCATTGAATATTAGTATTATTGGCTCTTTTGTGGGTACATGCATTTGTAATTAAACAAGACAGTGTCATCAAATGAATTCTATCTTTTATTCTATCACAAAAAGATTTTGCCTAGAATCCCTTGCTCTATACCTTCTCTACCTGTGAATTCCTCTCTAAATTTTCAAGATGGCTCAAGATCAAGCATTCAGCAAAAGGAAGGATACTTTCGTCATTCATGGAGGTAATTTTCAGGGCATTTCAAGTTAGGAAACAGTCTCCTCACTCCACTACAAGCCTAATGCCTCTTAAATTACTGTTTGCCCTGGCCAACAGTGTAGCTCATTAATGCCACTCCTTAATCAGTCATTGGTAAGAGATATAGATGACTGCTCTTTTATAAATATTTTCTGAGTAATTAATTATCTTGAAGGACATTCCATCAACTATATCCAGAGTATAGGAGTATGCTTTCCCACAAACACTGAACTCCAAAACATCTTGATAAATTTGTTATTTTCCGTTTATCTACTCTTTTTTGTATCAGATCAATTTTAATAACATTTTATGTAAAGATACAGTACATTATATCTTTGTACATTTTTGTTACCGGCACAATATTCAATTTTTATTTTTCCCTAACCAGCACAAAGAGTAAACATACCAAAGTGGGATGGTGGGGAACAGATAAAATAAGAAACATAAAAGTCGTAGATCACACAAGAGGTTAGGATGGGATAGGAAGGTCTGGCACAGGTGTTGACTGCAACCAGCACCGAACCATGTGAACAGCTTTATTTATATAGTACCTAAACAAGTTTCTTATATTAACAATATTTCAAATCAGCAAGGAAGTGAGTGGGAATGTTTTTATATTGCAAGGTGGGAAGTAATAGTACAAGGGGTAAAGATTAACTTTAGGGAGAGAGGCTATGTAGGCAAAGAATAGAAAAGTATACAGAAACTACATGACTTCTGCAGGGGGAGTGAGGAGAAAGAACTATTGCTTTAGGAAGGGAAGAGAAGCAGTTGGGGGACATTTCTTGAACTCACTTCCTGAGCTGTGAGACTCTTGCCACCTCACAATCCATACTCCACATTTATTTCATGACAGGAATATCAAATGGACACCACTCAAATTTTTTCTTTTGTTTTTTTAAATGTAAAAGTCTTAGTAATGTATTCTTTTTCAATAAAATACTATTTCATGTTTTTTTTATATATTTTGAAGTATGGATAGCAATTGCTAATTCATACTCTTTTGAGTATGTATATCGTGCTATGTTGACCAAAAAGAGAGCAGTGGCTATTCACAGGCATAATTACAGTGCACTATACCCTTAAACTCCTGGGCTCAAGAGATTCTCCTGCCCCAGCTTTCCAAGTAGCTGAACTACAGGCATGTGCCACAATGCCTGCCTGGTGTGTATTTTTCATACTACTTCTTAACACTAGAAATTATGATTACACATTTTTAAACTCCTCACTCTTCTTTGAATCGTATTTTTCACTATATCAAATTTTAATAATGTTGATACCTTCTGCTACTCTCAATCCTAACATAAGATTGTGTTTCTGAATCATTTGTAATATTATTTTCTTAAATGATTCACAAGAATAGCTGTAGAGCCTTTTTGGATTTCCTGTATTCCAGGTGTGTGTGAGCATGTCTAGATAAAATTACACAGCTTACCTCAACATCATGCTAAAACACTGACTGATACACGCACACACACACACACACACACACACACACACACACACACACACAGGCAGGCATAGGCACACAAGACCACACACATGCCCATACAAAGTTCACCTGCTAATTTAGCTCCCATAGCAAGGACCTGAAATAACGTAAATATACTTTTAGGACATCATGGATTTATCAGGAAGTTAGTTTGCTTTAGTGGATAATGGAGAGTTTATAGATTTACAATTCTTATAAAATGCTTTTGGTTTTCATAAAACAATTGATTGCTTGGTGCAGGAATTGACTATACCAGTACTCTTCAATGTGTCCTGTTTTATTATAAAACTGCTTATATTCTATGCTTAAATACTCTCTATTAACTAACATTATTTTTAATTATTTTATCTTTAAGCAAATATTCACTTCAATATTCAGTGAATAGTCATTAAATTATTTTCATATGTGAAGAACTGTTATAACTATCTTCAGTAAAATTCTCTGTCATTACAGTCCTAATTAAAGATACTTGACAATTAAGTGAATTTTTTTCTGTATAATATTTATAATACTTCTGCCATGTTAACAAACACTATAGCATAATTTTGAATAAAAATTTGATATAAGTACATACAGATTAACTTAGAAAAAGTGTTACTAATTACAACATCCATAAATATGATATGCTTCTTCTCATACTTTTATTATCATAAATGTTTTAATTGTAATGCGTTACTTCTGGAAACTCAATTTTAACAGACTGAATTATATTTCTATAGTCTCCAAGTAAATTCACAAGCTATTCTTTTTGTTTTTTTTCCTTTACATTTTCTCATTTTCTTTAATCTTTGTATTACAGGAGAATAATTCAAATTTATAATTTTTCATTGCAGTAATTTTACGTTTAATGTATGTAGAATAAACTTTTATTTCTCCTATTCAGTTAACAATTTTTAATAAATACTTGTATCATTGTTTTCCTTTTTCATTTTCCATATTTTTACATTTTCATATACATGTTCATATTTTATTAATCTAGTAATGTTGTTTTATTTTGATATCAGACATATTATTCCAATATGTCTTTCTGTATTTAAAACCTTCTCTATGTCCCATATTCAAATTATTCTCAACCCTCACTACATATATGCAAATAATAGTATGCCATCTTCAATAGGGACAAATAATGTCCTTTAGAATTTTACTTCATTTCAAACAATAACTGAAATAATTTGGAAGCAGATTTGGCTGAAACAATAATAGTAATTCTGAAAGTGTGTTCTAAATCTATTTAGTGATCTCCACCTATTACTAAGAATTTGAAAACATGTTCACACACTTTGAAGTCTTATAATCTCTAGATAGTAGTTTACAGATTACATTTATCTTTTTAACATTCTTCCTCATCTCAAAGAGATGGATTTGTCATATTTATCAGAGGGAAGTTATAAATGTAAGCAATTGTTTCCAAGAGACAATAATGCAGAGTTATTAGCTATGTAATTAAATAGTTAATTAGAATGTATTTATCAGAGTAGGAGGATTGCTGTGTAAAGAGACAATCAATCAAGCCTATCAAATTATTCTCATAGTGATAACGTTCTGTTCCATCTTGTGTTGTATTGTTCTCCCATGATGAGCACCTCCATCTGTGCAGTTTACCATTAATTCACTCAGGCAATCATTGGGAAAAAGTGAGGTCAGATGTCATATTTCCTTTCCCTGACTCGTCTGGAACTCTCTGAAATATGAAACTTGTATCAGTTACAGTGACCTTTAATATTAGAATATTGCATTAAAAATGTAAATACTCTGAATTAAAAATAAATGAGTACATTTATAAAAATAACTGACACTTAGGGAATTTCATTGTCAAAAATACATTTGTAAATCCCAAACATATTTTTCTCTTCTTAAGTGTGCATATGCAAAAGTATGGTATGTGCTTATTTCCCTATTTATCTCTTTTGTTTCTCTAGAGCTCCACCCTTTTGCTGGATATTGAAAGTGGCTAAAGCTAGAGCTATTTGTACAACTACAGGCTATTGTCTTTACTTGTTAGTGCTACCTCAACTCTTAAGATTATCAGAAGTCAAACTCTTTAATTTTACATCTACATAAAATTCAATAGACCTATGACTGCAGATATCCGCTAGTAAGTTCTTACTCTACCTGAGCCACAAACTTCGTATCTTAGTGAGATCAGAACATTCCCTCATTACTTAGAGAAATCATCTTGAAATTTACCAGGTTCCTTGTATTTTTAAATTCATTTTTATTAGAATTATTTCCTTTTTTACTGTGTCTTATATACAGATCTACTATTGGATCTTTCTCCAATATGCTTGTATTTTGAAACAAGCATAATAGGGGAAAATTATGTGCTTAACATATGTATGTAATGAATGTGGATTCTTATCCTTACTACAACTATTTTACCTGCATCAAGATAGTGAGCAGATGCTAAATACACATGCTACCATGACTTTGTCATTCTTTGTCCTTGTTACTCAGCTTAATCTCCTTGGGCATGTTCCAACCATGATCATTAATCACTTTCAGTGATTCTTGGGGTGAAGTCTTGCTGAACATCTGTTTGTCTTATGCCCTTTACCAGGTATGGGATATAGACTATTTTTTAAAAGTCTTTGCTTTAATAGTTTACATTCAACTTATAAATTAAAATTATAGACATATAGAAGTGTGACAGAAAACTTATTTGTAATTGGTCTATGATAGTACAGAGAATGAGCATATGGAAACCCTCATGCATTTACATAAAAGCAGTGGGCTGGCATAAAGCTAATCATCATTGTTATGTTTACTTGCATCTGTCCTTATTCTCCTCTCTTATTTCAGTCATCCCACTGTTATATAAAAGAAAATTCCTCCACTTAAGTTAAGGTTTAAAATATCTTTTGAGATTTTTCTCTGTGGCCATCAACTGCCCAGTCACTACTGTTTCCCTCTCAACCCACTTTATCAAAAATGAACAATGTTTACATTCATTATTTCATTCTGCCCGCTGCCTCATTCTCTATCCCCTATCAGGTAGACATTAGACAGATATGCACAACTCCTCCTTTTCACCTTCAGTTTCTTCATCTGTTACTTCATCTGTAAACATTATAATTTAGGTTCTATCACCAAAAAAACTAATGATGAAATGTCTGTTGCCAACCCACTTCCTCATTGATACAGCTCTTTTTCATCATTTATAGCATGAACTAGTCATTTCTTCTTCACCAAAATATTACATTCACTTGTATTTTGTGACTAGTCTTCTCCTGAGTTGCTTTTTTTGTTTGTTTGTTTTTTGTTTTGAGACAGAGTTTCACTTTGTCACCCTGGGTAGAATATGTGGCATCATAGCTCACAGCAACCTCAAACTCTTGGGCTCAAGTGATCCTCTTGCCTCAGCTTCCCGAGTAGCTGAGACTACAGGCATTGCCACCCAGCTATTCTGTTTTCATTGTCAAAGGCAGCCTTTTATTTTTCTGCTTTCCCATACATACTAAATGTGGCTTAAATATGTCTGAATTCACATCATTCATTTCTTCAAAATACCCATATATGGCAAAAATTGTCACATTAAAAATAAGCAAATTCAGTAAATTGCAAATGAAATGCTGTTGCAATTATTTTTTAAATATGAGGCAGTCTTCCCTATCATAACCATTTTCTAAATAAGCATTGCCGTTAAGGTCATTGGAAAGTGATACGTAGGCTATACCTGCATTGTTGTAGAATCACAAAGTATTTCAAATAAACATCGCTGATAAAGTCTTCTCAGCAATTTTATATCGTCTAAATATCTATAAATCTATCACTTGCCTCTCACTGTCTATTTAGCCTTGTAGTATCCTCAAATGCTATATTATATATCCACAAATATTCATATCTGTTTGTGAATGAAATATTGAATATTTAAATTATTCATTTCTTAGTACACTAGTCTTATTCATAAAACTCCTGTGGATTTGGTATTTTTCTGGATTTGTTATATAAATTATGTTTACATTTGTGGAATTTTGTTTTATAAGTCCATATATATCTAGACATATTTTACTGTGCTTTTGGCACTTCACCACCATCACTAAAAATTTCAAACTCAACACTTACAAGACTGTTCTTATGAGTAAAACTAGAAAGAACCTATAGGCTGTCATTAATTCCAAATAAATTCCATCATCATCATTTACTTGACTACGACTGAGGTATTGTGAAAATCTGCATTATATTAAAAATATAAAGTGAAGTTTTCCTTTCATCAGTTTAAAAACAGAAATTTTACTCTCTTCATTTATGAAATAAATTAAATGTAAACATAAAGGTAAGCTTAAATACAGTTAAAATAATTATAAAAAATAGCAACTTGTGTGAATAAATACAGATAATACAGATTTTCCTCAAATTTTCAATCAACTTTGATTAAAAGATGACAGTCACAAATAATCTAAATAATAAACCTAAAAAGCCATACATATTCAAGAGGTCCTACTGTGAAAGCCTGATAAGCAGATTTTCCCAACATGACAAATCATGTGACATTGGTAACTCTTGCAATGATTAGTACTCCCTTCAATGACACACATCCACTGTCTGCGTTCTGGAATATTGTGGTAAATTAATTCTGGTAAATGAATCTGACCCTCAACTCTCAATTTCTGAACTTCATCATGTATTAGCAAATATTCTATAAGCTAGTATCTGTTGGATACCACACTTTTGGATAATAACAACCAAGGTTAGTACTTTAACTTTTTAATCACACACAAAATAAGGTCCATTGGAATGGAGTCAGTAATTTTGCTATTATTGCTATTGTTTAATATTCTTTTTATCTAAATTACCTCAATTAATATGCAGGTAATCTAACTGGTACTGAGATTTAGGTTTCAGTATTATTATTATTATTTATTATTATATCATTATTGAGACATGGTCTCACTTTGTCATCTTCTGCTGTGACATCATAGCTACTGGCAATCTCAAACATTTGGGCAGAAATGATTCTCTTGCCTCAGCCTCCAGAAGCTAGGACAATAGGCACTTGTCACAGTGTCCAGGTCTTTTTATAGATGGGGTCTCACTCTAGCTCAGGCTAGTCTCAAACTGTTGAGCTCAGAGGATCCATCCACCTTGACCTCCCAGAGTGCTAGGATTACAAGCATGAGCCACCGCGCCTGGCCCTGTGTTTCAGTATTATTTTTAAATCCAAAATTTCTTCAGACCATTTTCTGCTTCGCTTCTCTCTCATTCTGGATTAAAACCTTTCAAGAGCTCATGAATGAGCTTTGCTCTTTTCACATGTTATTAATTAAATTCTCTATAAAACTCCACTTCCCCTGGTAAGCCACTAGGTGGCTTCCTCTATAGCCTGTGTGCTTCTAAAGATCTACATACTTGAATTATCACAAAACTTAATACATCTTACTGTACCGGATTATTGTTTCTTTATATCTCCTGTAAGAAAATAGATTCTTTTTAGAATATTTAGTGTCTAACACAATATTTGGCACATAAAACTTGTTAAAAAATTATGTCCTTTTTATTAAATGAAAAACTGTATATAGAAGATTTTTATAGAAGTATGCATGTGTGGGAAAAAATGAGACCAAGACTAATAATACTACCTGTATTACTATTCTCATGTGTGTCTGTGTTTGTATGTATATTTTTTCTTTTTCTTTTTTTGTGAGACAGAGTCTCACTCAGTTGCTCCTGGGTCATGTGTCCTGGCATCATAGCTTATAGAAATCTCAAACTCTTGGGCTTAAATGATCCTCCTGCCTCAGTTTCCCAAGCAGCTGGGACTATAGGTGCCCACCACAATGCATGGCTAATATTTCTATTTTTTTTTTAGTAGAGATGGGGTCTCTCTGTTACTCAGGTTGGTCTCAATCTTCTGAGTTCAAGCAATCTACCTGTCTCAGGCTCCCAGAGTACTGAGATTTTAGGTGTAAGCCACTGTGCCCAGACAGAATGCCGTGTTTTTCCATCACTCAGAGAATTGAATCCAGAGTGTTGTGATTTTTCATAGACCCAAAGCATTAACACGTGAAAGTATTCAAAAAGTTTAACATAACCCCCAAATTAAATGTGAAACCATTAGAATCTCTTCTTTATTATTCTAATCTAGCCTTTATAGAGATTATGATTTGTTAGAAAGGCCTGCAGGACTCTGAAAGTTTTATGCTCATATAGTTTACTGTAGTGGATGAATGCAGGGTAAAATTAGCAAGGGAAAAGGTACATGTAATAATGTTTGGAGAAAGCCAAACACAAGCTTCTCAAAGTTCTCTCTCACTTGTGTCAAACAGAGCACTTAGTTGTACAGAAATGAATTGTGAGAATAAGAATACATGCCAAGCGTTTGCTTCCAAGTTAGCTAAATTCAATTCAATCTTAGCACTGAAGGTTTTCATTCAGGCCTGGTCACATCAGTGTGCTCTGCCTGACAGGCATAAAAATCTTAGAGTACCTGAAGATAAGTGTGCTCAGGATAAAATGCACCATTTATACAAAAGGTTTAGGTGTAATTGTTCTGTGGAGTACTTTGAATATTATCTTTACAGCATGCTTTTAATTTGTAAATCATGCATAAATTCCAGTAGCATGTATCTTTAGAGACTATATAAAATATTAATATTTTATTGGATTCTAAATTAGAACATGTTGATGCCACATGGCCATTTTGAGCACCCCAAGCGAGTGAACCAATCAGAAAAGAAGGTATTATTCTATATTCTTGAATGAGTTTTCCTGTTTATCAAGGTGACAGTGGATTGTCACTACACAGTGAGGGTGAGCAGGAGTATGTCTGGAATTCAGGTGTCTTTTAGATACCTTATTGTACTTCCATCCCTGGTTATAAAGTTAAGGAAAATTTACAGCAACTCAATACCGCAAGCCTGCATATAGCTTGCATCCTTACAGAGCAAAAATTTATATCAGTGCAATAGGTAAAGAACCACTGTCAGCTCAGTTACTTGTTTAACACAAAGGAAACACAGAATGGGTAGTGAGAGAAGCAAACAGAATTACCCACAGAATGGGCAATGGGAGAAGGCATGGCTACATGACCACACAAAGAAAGCCAAAGGTATGATAATTATGAAAATATCTTATTTTGAACTTCACATGGCTATATTAGCATATGTAATAATTTTTATTGTATGTTCTTTCATTGCTTATGAAAGATGTGATTTAGTTAAAAAAATATAAGTAAATACATAAAAATCCCAGAGACAGCTAGAGAGCTTTTGAGGAAAGCTTCAAATTTTGAGGCACCTTTTGAAGAACACATATTTTAAAAATTATTATTATAGTTGTGCCTTTTTATCTACACTTTTCACTTTATACCGTTTTAGTTACTTAAGGTCAAACACAGTCTGAAATCATTAAATAAATTTATTAATTGTTTTCGAGACAGAGTTTCACTTTCCCCCTGGGTAAAATGCTGTGGCATCATAGCTCACAGCAACCTCAAACAATCTCCTGGGTTCAAGTGATCCTCTTGCCTCAGCCTCTCCAGTAGCTGGGAATGCAGACATCTCCCACAGTGCCTGATTATTTTTAGAGACCACGTCTTGCTCTTGCTCAGGCTGGTCTAGAACTCCTGAGCTCAAATAATTCACCCACCTTGGGCTCCCAGCATGTTAGCAGCTCCTACATTTTAAATTGCCAGTCTTCTGAGTAGAATTCTGAAACCTACCTCTTCCTGCTTCATCCCCTTGAATAGAGAATCATCTTTTTGTCCAGCTATGCACGTTGTATGTGCTACCCTGCTTCTAATTCACTTAGCAGCCTTCTAGGTTATTCAGTTAACTGCTGTGGCATCAACGTGCTTGTGTGCAAGTAACCCTTATTTTAGTTAAAATAGCCCAAAGGGCAAGGTGCTGGCAATTCAGATATGCCAAGGAGAAGCTGTAAAGTGCTTGACTTAAGTGAAAATATGAAAGTACTCAACTAAGTAAGGAAAGAAAAAATTATATGTTTAAGTTGCTAATCTCTGTAGTAAAATGAATTATCTATCTGTGAAACTGTGAAGAAGGAAGAAGGAATTCATGCTTCATATATACTGAGTTTGGTACTATTCAGATTCAGCTATTTCTGTGGTGTTTTGTCAAATGTCTGCCACAGATAAGAAGGGACTACTGTATATGAGGAAAAGTTGCCTTATCTTGGTCAGAGATATGGTTTTACAAATGCCATTACTTGAAATTAATCTTAGTTAGAAGTGCCATATACATAGAGGCAGGGTCAAGAATTGGTCTGGGGTAGTTAATGTTGTATTAACACAGCTAAGCCAGAAGTATATTTTTCCAGTCTTCCTTTTCCTATATATATATTTAAATTCATGTAGTCACAAGGAAAATTTTCTGTAAAATTTGGAAAGTACAAATTAAATAGCAGCCATATTCTTCCTACTGTTCCAGTTTGAAGCA
>CAUYQV010144102.1:0-23635 GCA_963574575.1 Galagoides demidoff
CCTGTGGTCCCAGCTACTTGGGAGGCGGAGGCAGGAGACTCGCTTGAGCCCAGGAGTTGGAGGTTGCTATGAGCTGTGATGCCATGGCACTCTACCCAGGGGGATAGCTTGAGGCTCTGTCTCAAAAAACAAAAACAAAAACAAAAAACAAATTACAGGTATAAAGCCTATCAACTAGAGGATGGGTGACCCCTCCCCCAAGCAGGAGGCACACCGCAGGCTATCTGCCAGCCATCAGAGAACAAAAAACCTCTCATTTAACCTCCCCAGAGAGAGAGGCTAAACACCAGGTCTCTTTCTCCAGGGAGGTACCACTTATAAACCTAGATACCACCCTGCTAGGCATTAAATTGGACACAGACATTTTCACCCCCAAGACCAAACTCCCAGTCCACCCTTCCCCCCTGGCATGGGGGTGGGAAGTTCTGCCCCCTACAGAGCGCAGAGTGTTTGGTCTTGCCCTGAGAGACCTGGGCACAGTATGGACCACTAACCATCAGCATGAAATCTGTGACTAACAGGGAAGAAAGGGATGTTCAGCAGGAGGAGGAGCAGTCCCCTGGTTATGACTATACCCAGCCAGTGGTGGTGTTGACCCTCGGTTTGGGCTGCGTCTGGTGGGACTGGGTGCAGAACCCCTGTATCTGACAGCACACACAGCGGGAGAGTGGCTGCCCATGTGGACTCAGGTCTGCAGGCAGGGCTAGGCCTGTGGGCAAAACCAGGCATGAACTAAGACCGGGAAGCAAGGGCATGGTCCTCTGATTCCAAAAGGACCCTCCAGCAGAGTCGTGCTGGGTGTGAACCAAAACCTGAGGGCTAGGGCGGGGGTCCCCTGTCTCCAGCGGGGCAGTAAGCCTCTGAGTGAGGACTGAGACCTGTGGGCAGGGTGTGGTGCCCTAACTCCAACAGAGTCCTCGAACAGAAACTTCCAGGCAGTGAACTGAGACTGAGACTAGCGGGGATGGGGGGCGGGGGGAGCAGCAGCATGGCCCCTGGCGCCAACTGTGCCTGTGAGCAGAGAAGTGGACGACAGTGCTGAGTCTGTGTGCTTTTGGAGACCCTTGAATCCCTCTCTCTGTTGAGCAGGGTATATACTGCCTGAGACAATTTAATTGGAACTCATGCCAGGGGCTGTCCACTCCAGCACATTCTGAAGTTGACTTTTGAAGTTCTGTAGCAGAAAAGAACTGAAGGGTGGGGGCTGGGCACCACAGCTATTTGTATCTCTTCACAGCCGAGATTTAAAACTAATACCATGGCTTCTTAGGATAGTGTAGAGGTTGGCTGATATCAAAACAGAGCTAGCTTGCACTATCTCACCAAGTAGGTCCTCAGACTCTCTGGCCAAAACTCTGAAAGCGGCCTTTGTAAGGTTGTAGGAGATAAGTCACAATTAGAAAACCTAGTGCTTTGGTAAGAGGCTATCTCTACTACCTGGGAACCCCAATTCAATCTCACCCTACCAGTGCTAATAACCAAATAGTGGAAAATAAACATGGTGCAGACTGAACAGAAGAACTCTGGCAACATGAATAACCAGAATAGATCATCACACACCGCCCCCCAAGAAATGACAAAGGAGATAAAACTGAAGATGCCATGCATAGACAAATGGCAGCAAAGTCAGAAATCAAATCCAGAATATGGATAGCAAATAAGATAAATAGTAAGGAAGAAAAGACAGAAATTGAAGTCCAAAGATTATTTCAAGAAATTAATCAATTCAAATACAAAGTCAACAAAAATATGGACATAATAAGAAAGGAGATAGCAGAGCTCAAGGAAACAAAAAAGTTGATGAGCTAAAAAAAAAAAAAAGTACAATCCCTCAGTAATAGAGTTAACTAGGCAGAAGAGAGGATCTCTGAAACTGAAGACAAAGCTTTTGAACATTCCAAAAAACACCAAGAGGCAGACAAATGGGGAGCAAAAACTGCTAATTCCCTGAGAGAGTTGTGGGATCAGTCCAAAAGATCAAACATTAGTCTTATAGGAATTCCCAAAAGAGAAGAGGATGGTCCTAAAGGTACAGATGCTCTACTCCAAGACATCTTGAAGGAGAATTTCCCAAGCATTGCAAGAAATACAGAACTCCAGATAGTAGACAGGTTCAGAACCCCAGCAAGACATAATCCAAATAAAGCATATCCTAGAAACACTGTAATTAACTATGCCAAAGTTAAGACGAGGGAGAAAATTCTGCAAGCAGCCAGACGTAAGAAAAGCATCACTCCCAAAAGGAGAAATATCAGAATGACTGCAGATATTTCAACCAGAACGTTTCAAGCAAGAAGAAGATGGTCATCCACCTTCAAGATCCTAAAACAAAACAACTTCCAGCCCAGAATCCTGTATCCATCTAAACTGAGTTTCATTTGTGATGGAGAAATCAAATACCTTAATGACACAGACATGTTGAAGAAATTTGCAGTAACTGAACCAGCTTTCCAGGATATTCTCAGACCCATCATGCACAACCACCGGCACAATGCTGTACCTCCAAAGTAAACTCACTCAGAAATTTAACAAAACCCAGCTTCCACAGTGGTGAAAAGATTTAAAATGTCCACTGGACATCTGAAGATCATGACACCCCAAACACAATCAGGCTTATCAATCCTTTCAATTTATGTGAATGGTTTAAATTATTCTCTACAGAGGCAAAGGCTGGCTGGCTGGCTACATAAACTCAGATCGAAGGTCTGACTGGCTATCTGCTGTATACAAGAATCTCACCTTACCTTGAAGGATAAAAACAGACTCAGGGCGAAAGGATAGACTTCTATTTCAGACAAATGGAAACCAGAAAAAAACAGGGGTTGTAGTTTTAATTGCAGATGTAATTGGCTTTAAACCAACAAAGATAAAGAAAGCTAAGTATGGTCACTACATATTGTCAAGGGAAACTCCCAACTGAAGAGATTTCAATAATTAACATTTATGCACCCTACCAGAATGTGCCTCAATTCATAAAGCAAACCCTAATGGATATGAACTTGGTATCTTCCTGCATTATAATAGTTGGAGTTTTTTTTTTGAAACAGAGCCTCAAGCTATCCCCCTAGGTAGAGTGCCATGGCATCACAGCTTACAGCAACCTCCAACTCCTGGGCTCAACCAAGTCTCCTGACTCAGCCTCCCAAGTAGCAGGGACCACAGGCGCCTGCTACAACGCCTGGCTATTTTTTGGTTGCAGCCGTCATTGTTGTTTTGGCGGGCCTGGGCTGGATTCGAACCCGCCACCTTAGGTGTATGTGGCTGGCACCTTAGCCACTTGAGCCATAGGCGCCTGCTACAACGCCTGGCTATTTTTTGGTTGCAGCCGTCATTGTTGTTTTGGCGGGCCTGGGCTGGATTCGAACCCGCCACCTTAGGTGTATGTGGCTGGCACCTTAGCCACTTGAGCCACAGGCACCAAGCCAATAGTTGGAGATTTTAACACCCCTTTGACAGTTTGAGATAGATACTCCCAGAAGAACTAAATAAAGAAATATGATACTTAAAACTGACCCTAGAACAAATGAACTTTACAGACCTCTAAAGAACATTTCACCCTAGTAAAACTGAATATATATTCTTCTCATCAGCCCAGAGATTATCCTCCAAAATAGATCATATCCTAAGACACATGTCTAACCTCACCAAATTTAAAAGAATAGAAATTATTTCCTGTATCTTCTCAGACCACCAGGGAATAAAAGTTGAACTCAATAGCCAAGAGGAATCTTCATACTCAAGCAAAGTCATGGAAACTAAATAATCTTAGGCTGAATGATAGCTGGGTCTGAGTCAAAAACTAGATTTAGAAGGAAATCACCAAATTTTTGGAAGAAATGATAATAAAGACACAAATTATCAAAACTTGTGGGATACTGCAAAGGAACTCCTAAGAAAGAAATTTATAGCACTGGAAGCCTTCATCAAGGAAACAGAAAGAGGAAGCCAAAAACCTAATGGACCATCTCAAGCAACTGGAAAAGGAAGAACAGTCCAACCCCAAACCCAGCAGAAGAAAAGAAATAACTAAAATTAGGGCAAAATTAAATGAAATTAAAAAGAAAAGAATCATTCAGAAGATCAACAAAACAAAAAGTTGGTTTTTTGAAAAGATTAACAAAATTGATAAACCTTTGGCCAACCTAAAGAAATAGAAAAATAAAATCTCAAGTATCGTCTATCAGAAACAATAAAGTAAAAATAACGACACATCAGAAATTCAAAAAATCCTCAATGACTACTACAAAAATCTATTCCCAGAAATATGAAAATCTGAAGGAAATGGACCAATACCTGTAAGCATACCACCTTCCTAGACTCAACTAGAAAGAATTAGAAATGTTGAATAGACCTATCTCAACCACTGAAATAGCACCAACAATTCGAAATCTCCCTAAAAAGAAAAGTCCAGGACCAGATGGCTTCACAGCCAAATTCTATCAAACCTTTCAAGAGGAACTAGTACTTATATTATACAACCTTTTCCAAAGCATAGAAAAAGAAGGAATATTTCCCAACACATTCTATGAAGCAAGTATCACCCTGATCCCCAAACCAGGAAAGGATCCAACAAAGAAAGAAAATTATAGACCAATATCATTAAGGAATATCGATGCAAAAATATTCAATAAGATCTTAGCAAACAGAATTCAACAACACATCAAAAAAATTATACACCATGATCAAGTTGGTTTTATTCCAGGGTAACAGGGTTGGTTCAACAAATGCAAATCTATAAATATAATACATCACATCAATAAAATAAAAAATAAAGACCATATGATTCTCTCAATTGATGCAGAAAAGACCTTTGATAATATCCAGCATCCTTTCATGATCAGAACACTGAAAAAAAAAAAATAGGCATAGAAGGGACATTTCTTAAACTGATAGAGGCCATCTATAGCAAACCCACAGCCAATATCATATTGAATGGTGTAAAACTAAAAACATTTCCACTCAGATCAGGAACCAGGCAAGGATGTCCGCTGTCTGCACTGCTATTCACCATAGTAATGGAAGTCTTAGCCATCGCAATCAGGCAAGAGAAGGCAATCAAGGGTATCCAAATAAGGTCAGAGGAGATCAGACTTTCACTCTTTGCTGATGATATGATCTTATACCTAGAAAATCCCAGGGACTCAAGTAATACAGTAGCATCTCAGGATACAAAAATCAGTACTTACAAATCAGTAGCTTTTACATGTGCCAACAACAGTCAAGCTGAAAATACAGTCAAGGACTCTATTCCTTTTACAGTAGTGCCAAAGATGATGAAATATCTAGGAATTTACCTAACAAAGGACATGAAAGATCTCTACAAAGAGAACTATGAAACTCTGAGAAAAGAAACAGCTGAAGATGTTAACAAATGGAAAAACATACCACGATCATGGTTAGGAAGAATCAACATTGTTAAAATGTCCATACTACCCAAAGCAATCTACAGATTCACTGCAATCCCTATTAAAGCACCACTGTCACATTTTAAACAACTTGAAAAAATAGTACTTCATTTTACATGGAATCAGAAAAAACCTCAAATAGCAAATACGTCACTCAGAAATAATAACATATCAGGAGGTATCACATTATCAGACTTCAGGCTATACTATAAATACAGTAATCAAAACAGCATTGTACTGGCACAAAAATAGAGAAGTAGATTTACGGAACAGAATAGAGAACCAAGAGATGAACCCAGCCACTTATCATTTGATCTTCAACAAGCCTATCAAAAATATTCACTGGGGGAAAGATTCCCTATTCAGCAAATGGTGCTGGGTGAATTAGCTGGCAACCTGTGGAAGACTGAAACTGGACCCCTCCTTACCTTTCACCGTTAACAAAAATTGACTCTCACTAGATAAAAGATTTAAACTTAAGACATGAAACTGTAACAATATTAGAAGACAGTGCAGGGAAAACACATGAACAAATTGGCCTGGGAGAATATTTTATGAAGAGAATCCACCCAAGACAATTGAAGCAACACCAAAAAAATACATTACTGGGATCTGATCAAGCTAAAAGCTTTTGCAAAGCCAAGAGCACAGTAAGTAAAACATACAGATAACCTTCAGAATGGGATAAAATTTTGGCAGATTATGCTTCTGGCAAAGGTCTGATAACTAAAATCTACAGAGAACTCAAACTATTATCAATAAGAAAAGAATAAATAACCCATTTCTATGTGGGCAAGAGACTTGAACTTCTCTGAGGACCACAGGCACGTGGCCTACAAACACATGAAAAAATGCTCATTATCCTTAATCACCAGAGAAATGCAAATCAAATTATCTAACTCCAGTAAGATTAGCCCACATCACAAAATCCCAAAACTACGTATTTTGGCGTGGATTCAGAGAGAAGGGCACACTTCTACACTGCTAGTGCTAATCCAAGCTAATACAACCTTTTGGAAAGTTTGGAGAACACTCAAGGAACTAAAAGTAGACCTACCATTCAATCCTGCAATTCCTCTACTAGGTATAGACCCAGATGACCAAAAATTATTTTACAACAAAGACATTTGCCCCAGAATGTTTATTGCAGCCCAATTCATAATAGCCAAGACATGGAAACAGCCCAAGTGCCCATCTACCCATAAATGGATTAACAAATTATGGTATATGTATACCATGGAATACTATGTAGCCATAAAAAGGATGAAGACTTCACATCTTTTATGTTTACCTGGATGAAGCTGAAACATATTCTTCTTAGTAAAGTATCTCAATAATGGGGGGAAAAAGTATCCAATGTACTCAATACTACTATGAAATCAATATACAATCACAAATTGATTTGATTGGCAAAACCTAACTATAGTCCAGAAAGTTGAAGGGAAGAGGAGAAAGGAGAGGGGAGGGGAGATTTGGGAGGAGGGAGGGTTTTGGGGGGGACCTCACCTAAGGTGCATGATGCAATGGCACATTTCAAAACTATTAAGAAATGAGTATAATTTTAATGGACATGTTACTTAGTTCAATGTAAGCATTTCACATTGTATATCAAAGCAGTACACTGAACCCCATAAATGCATCAATGTATATAGTTATGATTTAATAGTAATAAAAAATGAAAATGAATATAAAACCTAAATCATGATTAAATTAAAAATAAACTAAGACAAATAAATATAGGTTTTGGATATGTAACAAAAACATTTTAGTACTACTGTCCCTCAAATTTATGTAAAGTGTCCCCATTTTCTGTTGACACATATTCCAATTTGTACTGCATCACTCAAGGTAAAATTTAAATAATCTCAGCAAGCATTTATGAAAAATTCAATTTAATTGGTGAAAAGTCAGAGAGACTCTGTTTGGGGGCAGGAATAGTTTCCTGTACAAAATTACGCTAGAGTTAAGTTATAAAGAACATTGACTATTCCCTTTTCTAGGTATACATGCTATACAGTATACTTAGAAACAGTAACATAGTAGAGACAGTATTGTTTACTGTGTAAACAACTTCCCATTTTTAGCTGATTATCTACTCTAGCCTACCTACCTACCTATTTACCAAACCTATCCATACTGGGCACTTATTACGTATTTGTGAAATAAATTATTTTTTAAAGCATACAAAGTGCAACACTATAACCTTTCCTAAGATCTTCAAAAATATGACTGAAAACAAGTGAAGGGCTTGGCACCTGTGGCTCAAGCGGGTAAGGCGCCAGCCACATACACCTAAGGTGGCGGGCTCCAATCCAGCCCAGACCCACCAAACAACGATAATGGCTGCAACCCAAAAATAGCCGGGCATTGTGGCGGGCACCTGTGGTCCCACCTACTTGGGAGGCTGAGGCAGGAGACTCGCTTGAGCCCAGGAGTTGGAGGTGCTGTGAGCAGTGAAGCCACAGCACTCTACCCAGGGGGAAAGCTTGAGGCTCTGTCTCAAGAAAAAGAAAAGAAAACAAATCCTCAAAGAACCATCAGACATACAGAACATCAAGGAGCTATTAAGTTGGAAGAGAAAACAACACAGAAATCCAAGCTCTACAAATCTAATTTACTCTTCCAGGAATAGCCAGAAACAGAAAGTGATGAAGAAGCCACATGGTCTGAAATAGGACTATTAAAATTTCTGTTCTGAATATAATCAATTATTTTCACTTTTCAGAGAGTTTTATTCATAAAAATCATATAGATGATATCAATAAAACATTGTCAGGGGAACTTCCACATAAATTGAAGGAAAAATAAAGAGTTCAAGACCACCAAGACTTTATGCAAGGACAGACAGCTAACACTTATCTGTATTTCATTAGGCGTACAATTCATTTATCATTAGAATCATAGAAGAGAGTAAATATTAAGGGATTCTGTCCACAGGGGATGTCTGCATTCCTCCCCAAATTAAGTGAAGCAGTAATTAAGGGTAATCCATTTTAAGGATTATCCAAGGACAAACAATATCCATCCTACTCTCATGTATGGGTTCAAAGAGAAATATGATTCAAGATGGGCATGCAATACTGTTTTCTGGATAACTCGTGATATTAAAGAGAGAAGACCTAGAATGAAAATATATTTTCAGTGGAAATAAACACCTAATGTTAAACTAAAATTAATAATAAATTATATTTTATAAAAGTTGCCAAATTAATTACTTTCTATGATTAAATCTTACTTCATCAAGAAAAAAAGCAATTGTATGACCTTTATGCAAATAGAAAAATAAATTCACTAATGGTTTTTAAAACATCATCAAATGGTATATTCATACAGTTGAATACCACACAATACTAAAACTTAATGAATAGGATTATATGAATTCACATGGATGAATCTCGTAAACACAAAGATTGAGGAACAAAAAGACAGTGCGAAAGACTTCACATAGCACATATTTATAAAATGTTTAATATTTAAAACTATACATTGTTTGAGGACACATAACAAAAGTCTAAAAAAATGCATGGGAAAAGTAAGTGCGAAAATGAGAATAGTCCTTACCCCAGGGAGGAAGGAAGTCTAATTATGGAGGTTCAACCGCACTAGTAACAATCCACTTTTCTTTTCTTTTTTTTTTTTGAGACAGAGCCTCAAGCTCTCCCCCTGGGTAGAGTGCCCTGGCGTCACAGCTCACAGCAACCTCCAACTCCTGGGCTCAAGCGAGTCTCCTGCCTCAGCCTCCCAAGTAGCTGGGACGACAGGTGCCCACCACAGCACCCAGCCATTTTTTTGGTTGCAGCCGTCATTGTTGTTTGGCGGGCCTGGGCTGGATTGGAGCCCACCACCTTAGGTGTATGTGGCTGGCACCTTAGCCACTTGAGCCACAGGCACCAAGCCAACAATCCACTTTTCATGAATGGTATGTGAATCTTTTGTATCTTATTCATTATACCTTTTTATATGTTTGAAACGTTTTTAGTCATTATAAATTTAAAAAGCTACCACAGACAAATAACCCAAAGAAAAAATAATCAAAGACTCTAGATATAGACATTACTCCAAAGGAGATATACAAATGTCCAGTAGCACAGGAAAAGATGCACAACGTCAAATGAAAATCAGAACTACGATGAGATGCTAGTTCGCACTGACCAGGATGGCTATAACTAAAAATACAGATAATAAATGTTGACAAAGATGTGAAGAAACCATAACCCTCATGCATCATTTACGGGAATGTAAAATGATACAATCAGGATGGGTGCAGTGGCTCCTGCCTGTAATCTCAGCACTCTAGGAGGCTGAGTCAGGAGCATCACTTGAACTCAGGAAAAAAGACCAGCCTGAGCAACAACAAGACCTCATCTCTATAAAAATAGGAAAAATTAGCTGGGCATTGCAGCAGGTGCCTAGAGTCCCGATTACTGGGAGGCTTAAGCAGTAGATCGCTTGAACCTAAGAGTTTGAGGTTACTGTGAGCTAGGCTGATGCCACAGCACTCTCCCTGAGCCAAGAGAACAAGAATCTGTCTCAAAAAAGAAAAGGCAGTATCACTTTGAAACAAAACATATATTATAAAAAAAATGTATTATGTTGACACAATGGAGTATTATTCAGTGATAAAAGGAAATGAAGTACTAATACATATTAGACAGATGCATAAACCTTGAAAACATTATTTAAATGAAAGAAGCCAGACACAAGAGGTCACACGTTGTAGGATTGCATTTATATGGTATGTTCAGAATGGGTAAATCCAGAGACAGAAAGAAACTTAATGCTTCATAGGGGATGGAAGAAGGAGAGAATGAAGAATAATGGTGACCACCAACTGGAACAGGGTTTCTTTTGGGAGTAGTAAGAATTTTCTGGAATTAGTGATTAGGCTTGCACAACTGTGAATATACTAAACACCACTGAATTACACATGTTAACAGTATGAATTTTATGGTATGTAAATTGTATGTTATTTTTTTAACCACACCTTCAAAAATCCATATACATTAGATAACAGCACATTTGCAAAATTAAGTCCTAAAGAGCCAAAGATTCCAAATTTTCTTAATGTTTTTAAAAGTTGAAATTATTTTTATTTTTTATAGAACAGAGTCTCACTATTTTGCCCAGGCTGGTCTCTAACTGCTGGTCGCAAGGAATCCCCCTAACTCAGCCTCAAAAAGTACTAAGATTTTAGGCATGAGCTACCACATCTGACTGCAATTTTAATACTGACATATATACAATTGCAGTACCATGAAAGAGTTAGAAGTGACACTGAGACCAATTTGGCATTTTTTAACTTAGACCATTTACCTGTGTACATGAGAGAAGACAGTGGATACCGCAATCCAAGTGCATCTTCTGTAAACGAATCAACAAAGTCCTCCAGCATCTGAAGCCCAAAATCTTTACCTCGATATTTCTTTCTTAGAAACATTGTATCAAGAACTGGCAGTTGGTAACTTTGGGTGAGAAATGAGGCACATATGCTTCCTACAATAATAAGAACAAAAACCCACCAGTTTTTCACATTCAGATATGTATTTTTCACATTCAGATATATATAGATTTATATATAGTGAACACAAGTTAAAATGTTTAGTTTTTTTCCTACATCAAGAAGAATGTTAAAAGTAAATTCTGTCACATAATGTATACATTATATATAATAATAGCTTGAAAACATGTGATAAGGAAAAGACCTATGCATCTTATATTTACCAAGAGTATTATCTAATGAAGGCTAAATAGTTTGCTATTACTTTCTGAAAGTGAAATACTTGACTGTATGTATTACATAAGTATCTGAACATTCATCTTTCTACTTTATTTATTTCCTACTGAGTACCATTTTATTTTTATCTATTTTATGATGGTAAAGAAATGAATTAGTTCTCCAAATTTTTTAGGACTATCTTAGGATTAATTGGAAACACGTGTCTTAGAAATGGCTAAATCAGCAAACTTTTTCCTACGGATATAATTCTAAATATATCTTACATGTTTAAAGTTAAATAAGAAAAATAATTTTTGGTTATCTAGATATGTCTGTCTGTATTACACACAACTATGCCGAATTGTCTTTTAAGAACCCTGCTATATATTTGGGTTCTGACCATCTAAACAAATATATTAGTTCCTTTAATGTATCTTAATAATTTACAAGTTGAGATTACATATTGGGTTTTCCCCCCATTTTCTATTAATTTTGAAATTTGTAGTTATCAGTCAATATTCTACACTTTTATGTTTCAAATAATAATTTATTATTCTCAGTTAGATTATGCCCATGAGTCTGGGTAATTCTAATAACGTAGTTTTAAAAAGAAACAAAAACAAACATCTCACAAATTGGTTTACTATTCATTTAATTTGTTGATTAATACTACAACTTTTTTAATTTAACCAAGTAATTTGAATTATTTATGATTTAATGGGTGAATTTCAATAACTTTTGCAATAGTCTACAAGACTATCAAGTAATTTAAACTTAAAATAGGCAACACACATTATTACATACTTAGATCTTAATAGCTAACATGCAGTTAGGCTATTTCCAAGGGTCTAACTTTCTTGCATGAATCTAACAAGCAGTCTCACCAACAAGCTAATTTGACCATTATTAATTTTTAATGCCTTAGAGTTTTCTCATTGTAGTAGTGATCATGAAATTAGAAGAGACAGTATAAGCACCCACAGTTTAAGTAAGAAGTACAAAGCAAAAATGAATGAAAGTACTGCCTAGTTCTAGTTCTCAGCACAAAGTCAGAGATCTATGGTTGCATATTATTGTCCCTGCTCTAGGTTCCTTACAAAGGAATACCAATTAATGATACGAAAGAAATTTCCCTTTTTTTTTCTATTTTCACAAGAACATACATTCTAGTGGCAAAAAGGTAAATGCCAACATCTAAGAGTAGTGTTAAAATAATCAATTTATGGATGAGCAGTGTTCACAAAGTTTACAGTTCTACTATTTACTTGTCATGCATATGTTCACTTTAAAAAAAAAAAATCACACTGGTTCTTCCTTTGCCCTCACCTTACACACTCCTACTCTCCAGGGTTTGGCTCATACAGATGCAATTAAATTAAGGTAATAAAAACTTCCAATGTTACTAGAGATTCTTAAGACACATCAGTAGGTGCAGATAGTAGCATGATTACACAGCAAAGCAAAAATCACAACCTGCATCCTTAGGTCAAGTTTTCATGAAAATTATTAACTCAAATTAAATTGAATTTAGCACTGCACATGATAGATTGAATGTTTATATTTCTCAAAGTTCCATCTTTGGTCTTTTTCTCTTTCTATACTCTCTCTCTAGATAATCTTAACCATTCCCAAGACTTCTGCCATTTATCCAAATACTGATTACCACTAATGTCTACCTTCAACCTCTGTAATGATGGCACTTACTTCAAGATCAAGAATGGAAAAGGGCATATAAATGTAAATAAAACAAAAGCTACATGATCATGCTAATAATCAGAGAAAAAGCATTTGACAAAAGCTAACACCTTTTGTGATCAAAATATTCAACCTCTCTACCTGATAAAGGGCATCCACAAAAAACCCACCGCTAATGTTATGCTCGCTGGTGAAAGAATGAAAGATCAGGAACAAGGCACAGATGTCCACTCTCATCATTTTTATTTGACATTGTACTGGATGCCAACAACTTTTTCAGTCAACCAAGTAATTTGGGCAATTAGGTAAGAAAAAGAAACAGCATTCAGGTGGGAAGACAAGAAACAAAACTATCTCTATCAGCAAATGATATGATCTTGCATATAGGAAACATTAAGGAATCAACCAACAAAACCAATTAAGAAGTTTGGCAAAGTTGCAGGACACAAGATCAGTATAGAAAAATCAACTGCATTTCTACCTATCTCTAATGAACCAAAACAAAACTGAAAAAATAATTTCATTTACAATAGCATCAAAAAATAATAATAATTTAGAAGAAATAAAAACCTGGTACACTCAAAATAACATTGTTAAAAAATGTTAGAGAACATGAAAAGCCAGACATCTCATGCTCCCAGAACTTGCTGTTGTTAAGACGTCAATACTCCCCAAAATGACTTAGAGATTCTAAATCTTAGCTGATTTTTCTTTTTTTTTAGAAATTGACAAGCTGATTCTAAAAATATAGGGAAATGAAAAAGACCTCCAAAGCCCAAAACAATCCTGACAAAAAGCAAAGTTGAAGAATTCACTCTTCTCAATTTCAAAACTTACTACAAAGCTACAGTCATCAAGAACTGTGTTACTGGCATGAGTACAGATGAAGAGATCAATGCAACAGAATAAATGATTCAGGCTCAGCGCCTGTGGCTCAAGTGGCATACACCTAAGGTGGCAGGTTTGAATCCAGCAAGGGCCCTCCAAACAACGACAGCTACAACCAAAAAATAGCTGGGCATTGTGGCAGGCACCTGTGGTCCCAGCTACTTGGAAGGCTGAGGCAGGAGATTTGCTTGAGCCCAGGAGTTGGAGGTTGCTGTGAGCTGTGATGCCACAGCACTCTACCTAGGGGGACAGCTTGAGGCTCTGTCTCAAAAAAAAAAAAAAAAAAAAAGAATAAATGATTCAGAAACAAACCCTCATTATTTATGGTCAATTGATTTTTGACATGTGCGCCAAGACAATTCTATAGGGAAAAACTAAGGAAAGATTTGTCTTTTCAATGAATGGTGCTAGGACAACTGGATATCCATACATCTAAAATAATGATGCTGGGCTCCCTCTTTGCACCATAAACAAATCTTAACTGGACCATACACCTAAATATAAAAGCTAAAATTATAAAACTAGAAGAAAAGATAGGAGTAAGTAAACCTTTGTCATCTTGGGTTAGGCAAAGCCTTCTTAGACACAATACCAAAAGAAAATGTAGATAAATTAGACCTCATCAAAATTAAAAATGTCTGTGCCTGGCTTGGCACCTGTAGCTCAATGGCTAGGGCACCAGTCACATGCACGGGTACTGGTGGGTTCAAATCTAGCCCAGGCTTGCCAAAACAACAATGACAACTACAACCAAAAAATGGCCAGACGTTGAGGCGGACGCCTGTAGTCCCAGCTACCTAGGAGGCTGAGGCAAGAGAATCACTTAAACCCAAGAGTTGGGGGTTGCTGTGAGCTGTGATGCTACAGCACTCTACCGAGGGTGACAGCTTAAGACTGTCTCAAAAAACAAAACAAAAAACAAAAAAAAAAGTCTGTGCCTCAACGGAGACCAATCAAGATAGTGAAAAGACAATTACAAAATGGGAGAAAATATTCCCAAATTATGTATCTGACAAGAGACTTACATCCAAAATACTTAAAGAACTCTTACCACTCAAAAAGACAACCCAGACCAAAAAGTAAATTAGTTCTTTCCAGGAACTGTGGAGTAAGGGAAATGGCAATGGCTTGGAAGGAGTACAGGGATTCCGAGGCGCTGAAAATGTTATGGAATTAGATAATGGTGATGCACAACTATGAATATACTAAAACCAATGATAATGAATTATAATAGGATGAACCTCATAATATGCTGAAAGAGCCTAGACCACTTAAAAAGAGTACCTATTGTATGACCACATTTATATGAACTTCTAGGAGAAGTAAGCTAAGCTATAGCAATAGACAGCACAAGTGTTTTCTTGGGGACAAAGGGAAGGAAAGGATATTTTCAAGGGGCAAAGAGAAACTTGTGAAGATAACAGACATGTTTGTTATGTGGTACTGCTTTCCCACCTACATACATACGTCAAAACATGATCAACTATAGAAATTAAGTGCTCGGTGCTTATAGCTCAAGTGACTATAGTGCCAGCCCCATACACCAGAGTTGGTGGGTTCAAATCCAGCCCGGGTCTGCCAAACAACAATGACAACTACAACCAAAAAAATAGCTGGGCATTGTGGCGAGCACCTGTAGTCCCAGCTACTTGGGAGGTTGAGGCAAGAGGATTGCTTAAGCCTAAGAGTTGGAGGTTGCTGTGAACTCTGATGCCACAGCACTCTAACCAGGGTGAAAGCTTGAGGTTATCTCAAAAAAAAAAAAAAAAAGAAAAGAAAAGAAATTAAGTATGGGCACTTTTTTATTATGACAGTTACACCACAACAAAGCTGTGAAGAAAGTTTTAAAAACTCAATTAAAGGTTTGGTGCCTGTGGCTCAAGTGGCTAAGGTGCCAGCCACATACACCTAAGGTGGCAGGTTTGAATTCAGCCCCAGCCCGCCAAACAACAATGATGGCTACAACCAAAAAAAAAAAAAAATTAGCCGGGCATTGTGGCTACTTGGGAGGTGGAGGCAGGAGACTCGCTTGAGCCCAGGAGTTGGAGGTTTCTGTGAGTTGTGATGCTACAGCACTCTACCAAGGGTGACAGCTTGAGGCTCTGTCTCAAAAAAAAAAAAAAAAAACTCAATTAAAAATGAAAAATATTTTAATAGTATTTCTATTCAAAGAAGATCAAAATGGTCAAAAAAGCAGATGAAAAGATGCTCAACATCTGTAGCCATTTAGAAAATGCAAATCAAAATTATAAAGACATAGCTACTCCACACCTACTAAGTGGGCTAGTATCAATATGATAAATAATTACAAGTGCTGACCAAGATGCAACTGCAACCCTCATATACTACTAATGAAAATGTAAAATAGTGCTACTGCTTTGGGCAAAAGTTTGGCAGGTGCTCAAAAGGCAAAACCCAGTTACATATTACCCAGAAATTCCACTAGTATGTATATATGTATATATTCCAAAAGAAATGAAGACACGTCCCCATAATAACATGTATACAACTGTTCACATAAGCATTATTCAAAATAGCCAAAAATAGAAACAACCCAAAAGTCCATCAACTGATGAAGACAAAATTGCTATATCTCTGAAGTGAATATTATTTGGTCGTAAAAAGGAATCAAGTACTAATGCATGCTGCAGGATGGAGGCAACTTGAAAACATTATGCTAAGCAAAAGAAGCACAAAAGGTTGCACACTGCATGATTCACTTATATAAAACATTCAGTAGACTAGGGCTGCCAAGGACCAGGAGCCCAAGATTGGGGAGGAAGTGGGGAGAAACTAATGAGTACAGAGTTTCTTTCTGGGGAAATGAAAATTACCTAAAATTAGATGAAGCAACAGATGTACAATTCTGTGAACATACAAAAAAATCAGTGAATTAAATAGTTTAAATGACTGGGTAATATGGTATGTGAATAATGTCTCAATAAAGCTGTTAAAAATACAAATAGAACAACAATTTATACACTTGACTCCAATAAATCATTTATAATCAGATCTTGCACAGACAGCTCTCAAACTACCTCCTCCCAGTTACTAGTTTTTCAGTAAACTTACTACCATTCACCTGTTAGAGTACCCATCCTTGACTCCTTCCCTTTACAGCCCTTATGTAATTCACGAGAGATACTGAAGCCATAACCTTGTCACTTAACTCAAACATGATTACTTCTCACCATCTCTACCCCCTTCTCCCTGTCCAAGCCACCAAACTTCTCACTGGGCTTCTACAACAGCCTCTAAACTAGTTTAACTCAACCTTGCCCTCTCTCTAGTTCCTCTGTACCCAGTTTTCCACATAGGAGTCACAGGCAACTTTTTTTTTTTTTTTGAGACAATCTCAGGCTGTCACCCTTGGGAGAGTGTGGTGGTGTCACAGCTCACAACAACCTCAAACTCTTAGATTCAAGCGATCCTCTTGCCTCAGTTTTTCATTTTTAGTGCAGACAGGGGTCTCATTCTTGCTCAGGCTGTCTTGAACTACTTGGATTAAGGGATCCACCTACCTCAGCCTCCCAGGGTGCTAGGATTATAGGCACGAGTTACTGTCCCCAGCCCAGAGGCACCTTTTATTTATTTTTTTAGAGACAGAATCTCACTTTGTCACCCTTAGTAAAGTGCCAAGGCGTCACAGCTCACAGCAACCTCCAGCTCTTGGGCTTAGGTGATTCTCTTGCCTCAGCCTCTTGAGTAGCTGAGATTACAGGCACCCACCACAACACCCAGGTGTTTTCTTTGTTGCAGTTTGGCCAGGGCCAGGTTCCAACTTGCCACCCTGGGTATATGAGGCCGGTACCCTACTCACTGAGCCACAGGCACCACCCGAGAGGCATCTTTTAAACAAGACAAATCAGATGTTACTCTCACCTTAAAAAACTTTCAATGATTTCCTATCACCTGAAGAATAAAATCCAAACTCTACCTCTCTAAACCTCTATCACTTTTCTCTACTCTAGTCACGCCCTTTCTGAAACATGCCACACTTGTTTCTGGATTTTCAATTCCTTGCCCAAAAATCTGTTCTATTGAAACTTCATGTATCTCATTATTCTATCACTTTCTTCAGAGAGGATTCTCCTAACCAGTCTATTTAAAATACCGCCCCTGCTGGCAGGTATAGTGGTTCAAGACTATAATCCCAGCATGTTCAGAAGCTGAGACGGGAGGATTGCTTGAGGTTAGGAATTCACCACTAGTCTAGGCAACATAGCAAGACCCTGTCTCTACAAAAAATAGAACAATTATCTGGCTGTGAGGGTGTGTGCCTGCAGTTCCACATACTTGGAAGGCTAAGGCAGGAGGGTCCCTGATGCAACAGAGGAAGACTCTGTCTCAAAAAAAAATAAAAAGTAAAAAACGAATACCCACCCATACACACTGTTCTTTTAATCTATTCTATTTTTTTTCAAAGCACCTGACAGCGTATCTTCTACTTGTCTATCTCTTCCTTTTTTTTTTTTTTTTTTTGAGACAGAGCCTCAAGCTGTCACCCTAAGTAGAGTGCTGTTGCATCACTGCTCATAGCAACCTCCAGCTCCTGGGCTCAAGCGATTCTCCTGCCTCCACCTCCCAAGCTCTCTCTTCCTTTAAAATGTTAAGTTGCAGGAAGACAGAGCTTACAAAATTTTTACTACTATCACTTAATTCCTCTCACCTGCTCTTCTCCTACTCCCTGCTCCTTCCCTTTTCCCTCCCCTTCTCTATCTACAGGACACTTAAAAACTTTTAAATAAATAAATGAATAAATTTAAGTGATACCATTCCAGATCTATGAACAAATTCAAGAACAGATTCTCTGCCACAACTGAGGGGTTTTCTCTTCTCATAGAATCATCATTCTCCCTTGTCCACCCAGGAATATGCTTTCCCTCCTGCTCCATAAAACCTGGGTTAACACTCAGGAAACCTTCAGTGTATGACTGTCTCCACAGGAGAGATGCATAAATGAATTCCAAATAAGTAATGTGATGAGACCTTGTCTTATGCTATTAGGGAACATATTCTGATAGGCTTCACGCTTTATAGATCAGTTAAGGTAACATCAGCTGTCATAACAAACCAAACCTGTAAAGCTTAACATAATAAAAGTTCCTATTTTGTTCAAATAACAGTCTCATGTAGGTGTTCCTGACAAGTGGGTGGTGTTCTACTTCACAAACATACTGAAACTGTTTCAAAGACCTATTCTTGCCTAACAAACTAGCCTCAAATGTACTGGCTTAAAACAAAAATGTAATCACTATTTATCACAACTCTCTTAGGGCACTGGCTGGGGTGCTCAATAGTAGCTGCTGACTGAAAGCGCTGTTGGGCTTGTCATCACAGCCTTGGTCCTCTGCCACAGTGCTGCTCAGGTCTCCTTACCACATCCAGGTCTTAAGAGTCGTATTCACCTGGCAACTGGCTTCTAACAGTACCACACTGGCAACTGCCAACCTTCTTGAGGTTTAGCACAGGGTCCTGTGTCCTGCATTCTCCCAGTTAAAGCAAATCGCAGGGCCAGCCCAGATTCAAGCAGCCTAACAGGATATATATACTGGAAAGCAAGGTTTGTTAAGGCCACAAATGGACTACCACAGAAACCCAGTGGCCTGCTGCCCTGTGGCCTCCCTACCCTCTACATCCTCAAAGTCCTGCATGCAGCAGACAGGTGAGGAAAAGGAACGTATCTTCACCACCGAAGTCTCAGACATCATTTCTTTAATTACTTTGGGGAAAACTCGTCACACAGTACCATAAAATTGTGACAATGGTTGGAAAATACGATCTCCGACTGGGCAGCTGCTGGCAAATGATCAGAATAAAGAAAGGAATGCACAAATATTTGGTGGGCAGCTAGCAGCCTCAGCTAACTTCATCTTTCTCTTCCTCCCAGCAGATTAACATTTCCTTTTTGGGCTCAGCACCTCAAGCGGCTAAGGCACCAGCCACATACACCTGAGCTGGGGGGTTCAAATCCAGCCCAGGCCTGCCAAACAACAATGACAACTACAACCAAAAAATAGCCGGCCTGAGCCTGTGGCTCAAGTGGGGGGTGGGCGGGAGCAGTGCTGGCCCCATATGCTGGAGGTGGGGAGTTCAAACCCAGCCCTGGCCAAAAATGGCAAAAAAATAAATAAACTAATAAATAAAAATAAAAAAAAAAAAAAATAGCCGGGTATTGTGGCAGGCGCCTACAGTACCAGCTACTTGGGAGGCTGAGGCAAGAGAGTTGCTTAAGTCCAGGAGTTGGAGGTTGCTGTGAGCTGTGATGCCACAGCACTCTACCGAGGACAACGGCCTGAGACTTTGTCTTTAAAAAAAAAAAAAAATTTCCTTTTTGATTTTCAGGAAATCAATGGTCACATCTCAAAAGATAATACCTTCTGCCAGCATCCTCCTCCAGTTATGTTTGGTTACCTTAATTACACAGCCTCACACTAATACTCACAAACACAGTCACTTTATACAAAAGTTCTGGCTGACCCCACCCACACCATAAATTACCTGGGCTTCCAAGTCCCCACAAATATCCACAGCTCTCCCTGTGCTCCAACATAATTTCTAACTATATATATCTCTACTTACATGTCCCATACAAACACTGAACTTTCCATGTCAAAACTGAACTAAAGTGCCATCAATTCTACCCCTCCTGTCGTACTCCCAGTTTAACAGCCTCCTACCAATATCTAAGCACCTAAGCCAAAATCACCCAGATTCGCTCGCTCCCTCTCTCCCTACTCAGAGACAAAGGGGTCACCACATGCCCTCTTCCTGAAAATCTCTCTCAAACCTCCTTCCTTCTCCCTTCCTGCTACCACTTTCCTAGTTTGGGTCCTTCTTTCACCTGCACTACCAAAACAGCACTTTTAACTGACTTCCCTGACTTTAAAATACAAATTTCCAAGGGCTACAAAAATTATGTCCCTAAAGTATCTAATCCTGTTATCGCTACATCAAATTCTTTGGATAGTTTCCTGCCTAATAAATGGAATTTGAGACTCTTCACAATGGGACCTCCATCCTTACCTCTCCTACTTGTTAGGCACACCACTTCCCCAGGGCTGTGGGCCTAAATATTTTCTGAACTGTCATGACTCTGTGCCTCCCTTTGTATGTTGATATTCCATTCAGATGTGTACTTAAGAATGTTATTTCCCTTCCCCCTTCTCTGACAATCTACTTACACTTCAAAGCCACTTTTAAATATCACTTTCTCAGTAACACCTTCCCTCAGGCAAAATTAATGGCTCATTCCAAAGACTACAGTTGATGCTTCATATACATTATTTATCAAATTGAATTATCATTAAATGTTTAACAACTCTAGTTTTCTGCCTCATCCGTGAGACTTTGATGCTTTGAGGGCTGAATCCATGGCCAGTCATCTTTGTGTCGCCACTGAGTAATCCCTCCCTCCCCAATAAACAGAATTCTATGTGATTTTTTTTTTTTAATTACAGTTTTTGGCTAGGGCCAGGTTTGAATCTGCCACCTCTGGTATATGGGGCCAGCGCCCTACACCTTGAGCCACAAGCACCACCCCTATGTGATTTTTTTAGACAGAACTCCACCTAAACAAACTAGCCATCTCATTTCCCAATAAGACTATTCAGGTACCCACAGAGTAGTATGGGATTCTCACATGCCTTTGATCATTTCCCTAAGTCAAATATTACAGACTAATGTCCCTAAAATATAACCTCAATTCTCCAACACAAACTTCAACTATGTTTTGCCTTTAGCTACACCATGAGTCGTTATCATTTTATATCAATGTTTGTTATTCCTTAAAACAACCTTTAAGGCTCAGTGCCTGTGGCTCAAGTGGCTAAGGCGCCAGCCACATACACCTAAGGTGGCGGGTTTGAATCTAGCCTGGGCCCGCCAAAACAACAATGATGCCTGCAAACAAAAAAACAGCCAGGCATTGTGGCAGGCGCCTGTGGTCCCAGCTACTTGGGAGGCTGAGGCAGGAGACTCATGTGAGCCCAGGAGTTGGAGGTTGCTGTGAGCTGTGATGCCATAGCACTCTACACAGAGGAATAGCTTGAGGCTCTGTCTCAAAAAAAAAAAACAACCTTTAAAAGAGAAATATAAATTTTAGTGCAGGGGAATTAAGTGATCTATCAAAAAATATAGGGAAGATCATGGATAAGGCTCCCAGTAAAAGGTATGAAAGTCGTAAGTAAAACTGACCAACAAACAAGAAAAGGAAAAAATGCTTCCATTATAAATTATCTCCAACACAGAGCAAGGTGGCTCATACCTGTACTCCTAGCACTTTGGAAAGCCAAGGCAGTTGGACTGCTTGAGCTCAGGTGTTAGAGATCAGCCTGAGGAAGAGTGAGACTTCTCACTGGCCTATAGTCCCACCTACTCAGGAGGCTGTATAGCAAGAGGCTCATTTAAGCCCAAGAGTTTGAGGTTGCTGTGAGATAATGGTAATGCCAGAATGAGAAAGTGAGACTCTGTCATAAAAATAAAAACATAAAAATTAAATTAAAATAAAATACTTCCCCTAATATTAATCATAAATCTCTTTAGTAAGTTAAAATGATTTATACTACTTGTTAAGTAGATTGTGCTTCCCCCAAAATGAGTCTTCCAATAGAATCAAGGAAATTCATAGTTAACACCAAATGACAATTAGTATTTCCAAAACAGCAGCTGATGACAGTGCCCTCATTGTTGCAGTTTGGCCAGGGCTGGGCCTGAACCCACCACCCTCAGTACATGGGGTCGGTGCCCTACCCACTGAACCACAGGTGCCTCCCTGCATCTTTATTCTTTATCTATATATTGACATAGGCCAAAAATCTTCCACCGAATTAAACAGTGGCATTATTGTCTTCCATTTGAGACTTTTTTCATTAGTTTTTTAGTTAGCACAGCCCTTTTAACAGATGACCCTGATCATTGTAGGCCCAGTGACAATTTGTAAAGTTCTGCTAATTTTGTGGTAGACATTAATTAGACTCTGGACATGGTTCCACTTTTTTAAATTTTACTTGATGACTTTAATCAAAGTTATATGTGTACACTGTTCAGAATATAACAGCCATATGAGACCTGAGGGGAAAAAGGCAGCTCTGTGCCTACCTTCCTTGTATGAGTCACTCACACACACACACACCCCACATATCTGCTAGGCCCCAGAAGCAACTACTTTGAAATCATTTAACTGATCTTTTAGGTACTTACTTCCACAATCCTAAATAACATACTACTTGATTTTTCCAGGCATAATCAAGACTTCCCAATACAGAAGGTAAGAATTTAGCAATTACATACATTTCACACACTCCAGTCTCAACTCTGCTACAACCACAGTTTCTACACACACATACAATCACCTCAAAACAGTAATCTGTATTACTTTGGTTAGATTAATTTTCACTTTTACTTTATGACTGTGTAAAGACTTTGACAACTGAGCCAGGTAGTATATACTATGACTGTTTCTTCTTGCACTGCTTTTTGATATGCCTTAACACTAATTATTTATTATTTATCTCCCAACTCTCCCGAAACTCTGTAAATCTCATCTTGCAAAATTCAAACACATCAGGTATTCTCTCAATTTCATCTTCTTGAATCATGTCCCAGAGCTTTCTGATCTGCTTCAATCTAGATGAGTCAATCTCTACAAAAGTGTTATCCAAAGTAACTTTCTGCAATGGAAATGCTGTGTCTATTTTAATGCAGTAGCCATTTAATGCATGGCTAGTAAGTACTTAAAAATGCAGCTAGTATGACTAAGAGAGTGAATTTTTTTTTTTTTTTTTGAGACGGAGCCTCAAGCTATCCCCCTGGGTAGAGTGCCATGGCATCACAGCTCATAGCAACCTCCAACCCCTGGGCTCAAGCGAGTCTCCTGCCTCTGCCTCCCAAGTAGCTGGGACCACAGGCGCCCGCCACAACGCCCGGCCAT
>CAUYQV010144106.1:0-12172 GCA_963574575.1 Galagoides demidoff
GCACCTGTAGTCCCAGCTACTTGGGAGGCTGAGGCAGGAGACTCGCTTGAGCCCAGGAGTTGGAGGTTGCTGTGAGCTGTGATGCCATGGCACTCTACCCAGGGGGATAGCTTGAGGCTCCGTCTCAAAAAAAAAAAAAAAGAAAATACATGTAAAGAACTTTAATCAGTACTTTACAAATGCTAGCTATTAGAATTAAACAGTACACACTCAAATATTACTTTGTGAGCTATTATTTTTATTTTTGCAAGGGCAAAAGCAGGGATCTCCTGAGCAGCTCCCTGAATGACTGGAATTTACAAGTTCAGGATCTGACACTGTTATTTAATGACACTTAACTTTCAGAACTGGTTCAGATGAATTCCTCAAAGTGCTCCCTTTACAGAAGCAGTTGACCCAAATACATATAAGGTAGTAGCCCTCTTTCCTGCCTGGCATCTATGCATACTATCGCTAGTAGAAAAGAGATGAAAGGCACTATGCCCTTATATAATGTCTGCATTATGATGAATGAACTGAATCTTACGTTTGTGGTAGGGATAATCAAATCCTCCCAGGTATACTTATTTTAACCAATTTAACTTCTTTTATTCCTTCCTTTCCTTTAAAAAAAACTCAAGCTCTGGCTCGGTGCCTGTGGCTCAATCGGCTAAGGCGCCAGCCACCTACACCTAAGGTGGCGGGTTCGAATCCCCAGCCCGGCCCGCCAAAAACAACAATGATGGCTGCAACCAAAAAATGGCCAGGCATTGTGGCGGGCGCCTGTGGTCCCAGTTACTTGGGAGGCGGAGGCAGGAGACTCACTTGAGCCCAGGAGTTGGAGGTTGCTGTGAGCAGTGATGCCATAGCACTCTACCCAGGGGGATAGCTTGAGGCTCCGTCTCAAAAAACAAACAAACAAGCAAACAAAAACCTCAAGCTCAGGCTTTGGTATATACACAGAAAAAAAAAAAGTGTATATATATATCTATCACAAAGTATAGAAAACAAAGTATTCAACATAATGCTAAGATCAGGGGTAATAGAAGGACACAATAGCAGATTAAATTTAATTTAAACATTTGGCTCTTTTAAATTTATAATTCAATACTACCCACAGTAAGTCTAACCTAAAAAAGAAAAATGTCTCTAGCTCCAACGAACAGATATTTCTAGAGAAAGATAAAAATGAAAAAATATATAAATAAAAAGGTTAGTTCTTAGTTCCAGTATCTGTACTTGCTTAGTTACAAACTAGCTGTGCAACTATCACTTAACCTCTTAGGGTCTCAGTTTTCCCACTAGTATAACAGGGATACTAACTAAATCATCAGCATTGTAGATATTAGAGATAATATAAAGCACCTAGCCTCGCGTGCATTACACACACAAAAAACACAGCAAATGGGAACAACTCCTATGGATTGGATGGGGGAGAGGGGTCCAGGCATCAAAAGCCAAAATACCAAGATGACTTTCTTTTGTACCTTAATTTCCCCAGGAAGAGAGACTTAAAGCACAGATGTTATAAGGAGGCATGTTTAATAGACTTTGTCTAAAAGAATTTATCACGATGATTTAAGAACTCTCTTAAAACAGTTTTGCCTATAATATAGATGACTACAGCTATAGGGAAATAGATCTCAATAATATATATTTCTGCTTTTAGAAAATACAAAAGAGGCTGGGCATAATGGCTCAAGCCTGCAATCCTAGAACTCTGGGAGGCTGAGGCGGGAGGATCCCTTAAGCTTAGGAGTTTCAGATCAAAAAAAATTTTTAAAAGAAAATTAGCCAGGCATTGTGGTGGGCAACTGTAGTCCCAGGTACTCGGGAGGGTAAGGTAGGACTGCTTGAAGTTACCAGTTTGAGGCTGCTGTGAGCTAGATAATACCATGGCACTAGCCTAGGGAACATAGTAAGACTCTGTCCAATCAATCAATAATTAATAAATAAACAGAGGCCTCTTAAAAAAAGAAAATATTACATGTATCCACTATGGAATTTTTATGAGTAGGCCAGGAATGGCCAACTGGGCTATTTTTCTGCCATTTGGTCTGTGAACTTTTCTGATGTTGGATTTTGACAACTGGGAAGCAATGAGAATGTTCTCTAATAATTAAAAACGTGTGCCAGGAGCAGTAGCTCACACCTATAATCCCAGCACTCTGGGAGGCCGAGGCAGGTAGGGCGCCTGAGCTCACAGGTTTGAGACCAGCCTAAGAAAGAGTGAGAACCCCTCTCTAAAAATAACCCAGTGTTATGGCAGGCACCTACAATCCCAGCTACTCAGGAGGCTGAGGCAAAAGAATTGTTTGAAACCAAGAGTTTGAGGTTGCTGTGAGCTATCATGCCATGGTACTCTACTGAGGGTGACAAAGTGAGACTCTGTCGCAAAAAAAAAAAAAAAAAAAAAAAAGGCAGAATCTTCTACTATTCTCTTTTAGTCATTAGGTTTGCCCTTAAATCCTATGAATGCAAACTCTGATACAACTAATTCTGATCCTTTGGATTTTCTATTTATAGATTTCATTATCCATAGCATCTTAATAATAAGATTCAGTACAAATTTGTTGTCAAAAATGTCACTTAAGTAATTCTCACTTCCTTTAAGGTCACTAGTTGGGGCCTAAAAATCATTTTGTATATGGCTCAATCACATACTGCTGTTTTCTTTCTCTTTCCTTCTTTTTTGAGACAGAGCCTTACTATGTCATCTTCAGTAGAGTGCTACAGCATCACAGCTCATAGCAACCTCAAACTCTTGGGCTTAAGGGATTCTCTTGCCTCCGCCTCCCAAGTAGCTGGGACTACAGGCGTCTGCCACAATGCCCGGCTATTTTTTGGTTGCAGTTGTCATTGTTGTTTGGCGGACCCAGGCTGGAGTCGAATCTGCAAGCTCAGGTGTATGTGGCTGGAGCCCTAGCTGCCGAGCCACAGGCGTTGAGCCTATTGCTGTTTATTTTCATCAGTGATATCAAATACCAATCCTTATGTCTTCGGAAAGTAAATAATCTCTGAAGTATTTGCTCAGAAGCAATGGATTACTCAAAGCAAGGTAGACAAAGGTATGGGTATGTGTTTGCAAATCAATATTATCTTCCTAAGGCTGAAAGTAAAGTCTTAAGCGAAACTGCTGTAGACTGGCAAATAGAAGGTTTGAAAGGAAAAGAAAGATGTCAGGAAAGTCTAAAAAGGTCTCAGATTTCAAGAATTTAGGTAAGACATCATGACACATTGGGAATGATGGTGTTTGTGCGTTAGTTATTATGACAATAGTATAGGACAAATAGAATACAAGAAAGATTAGGCAAGGAATTGACTTGTAAGGCCCACAGTAATGCTCCCTAATCTGTAAGTCTTGGATTTTATGATACATCAAGCCGACTAAAGTGAATTAATTTTGTCTCCCTTAGCAGAACATTTGCTTTGTAAGGGAAGAGACTCAGGCAAGAGACTCAGTCTTACTCACTGCTGTATTTTCAGGACCTAGAATATTGAGCATACAAGTGGCCCTCTTAAATATACTCAGAATCTGATATAAATGCTTTTGTAATTAATGAAATATAATTCACTTACAAAATATTGCTAAATTCCTAGAATCTTTTAATGCATCAACTGATTATAACTCCAATCAATTACTAAAGTAAAAAAGAAAAAAATTACTAAACTAATTTTTTGGGCAGTGCCTGTGGCTCAGTGAGTAGGGTGCTGGTCCCATATACTGAGGGTAGTGGGTTCAAACCTGGCCCCGGCCAAACTGCAACAAAAAAATAGCCCAGTATTATGCTGGGCACCTGTAGTCCCAGCTACTCAGGAGGCTGAGGCAAGAGAATTGCCTAAGCCCAGGAGTTGGAAGTTGCTGTGAGTTGTGTGATGCCACAGCACTGTACGGAGGGCAATAAAGCAAGACTCCGTCTCTACCAAAAAAAAAAAAAAGAAAGAAAAAGAAAAGAAAAGAAAAGAAAAAAATAAAGTATAACTGTTATTTCTACGGATATTTGATATTTTTCTTGGTTTCAAATCATTCTCCTGTAAGAAAAGGTTAAAAATCAAATCTTAGGACACTGGATTAATGACTAGAGAAATTAACAAAAAAACATGATATAGAAGAATCAGCCTGACATGGTTAACAGAAAACCCAACAAAAGAACTATAAAGATCGCAAACTCTAGGATTAAGGGCACTTCCAAAACTCAATTCTTTCATGACCACACCTACAAGGTTTTGTTCCCTTTGCCAGATGTTCCCCCTGTATACCATGCCTGCACAGTGCCAGGAACTTTTGTTAAGTGAACAAATACTGGCAACTGTTTTTCAACATTACCAAGTTTCATGTGATCTGGAGGCACAGATGAGATTAGAGTGAAATCAGAGAGAAGATTTATGAGTATTTAAAATCCAGTATGGCCCTAACAATGAATAAAGTCCCTGAAGGAGGACAAAAGTCATAGAAAGGGGGTGTTTCAGGGCAAAGAAACACACAGAGCCAACAATACCTAGAAGAGTTTTGTTTACATAATTGTGTCAAAAATAAAAAGATCAAAGACAATTGAGTAGGAGGAAAAAAGTAACTGAAATGGCGTACACATTATTACTGTTATTAACACACTATAAGATCACACACACAGTTTTCTGATCTATAATTATAAATTTCTTAGAACACAGCTTATAAGGCTGGGCAACCAGTGGCTCACACCTGTAATCCCAGCACTCTGGGAGGCTGAGGTGGATGTATTTGCCCTGAGCTCCTGGGTTCAAAAACAGCCTAAGCGAGAGCGAGAACCCATCTCAAAAAAATAGCCAGTCATTGTGGCAGGTGCCAGTAGTCCCAGCTACTTGGGAGACTAAGGCAAGAGGATGGCTTAGGCTCAAGAGTTTGATGTTGCTGTGAGCTATGACACCCCAGTACTCTACTGAAGGGAACAAAATGAAACTGTCTCCAAAAAAAAAAAAGAACACAGCTAGACGATACCCCAAAGCAAATGAGAGCTCCTTGTTAGACATCTTTCTGAAATTCTGACATTGGTCTTAGTGCTAAGTACAACTAGAGTCAGTTTAGCTTTCATTAATACCTTCCAAGGTTGTTAAGGAAGTCTAAATTCTGATATTGGGCCAGGCACAGTAGCTCACACCTATAATCCTAGCACTCTGGGAGGCCGAAGGGGGTGGACTGCCTGAGCTCATACCTTTGAGACCAGCCTCTTCTAAAAACAGAAAAACAGAGGCAAGAGGATCGCTTGAGACACTCTTCCCGCCCCCCCCAAAAAATAATTTCTTTTATTTAGATAAAATAAAGACATATAAATTTGTTTTATATTTTGATTAAAACAATTATGATTGTCTTTTATTTAAATAGTCAGCAATATCAGAATTTATTCAGTCATACTAACAGAGATAGATTCTTCCAAAGTTAACAGGAAATGAGGATGCCATTTAACTTTGCTTACACATTCTACTATAGACTTTCTCCAAAAATCAAGGTTTAAAAAAAAGAATCAAAAAATAATTTCTGATTCTGCTTTTTTTTTTGTAATGCTAGCCTAGGCAAATCATAAGAGTTATGAAGTGAAGTGAGAACAGTAACACCCCACTTCTAAAACATATACAGAGAGAAAGGTAATAATTGGGCATAATTTGGAAAGTGTGAAAAAATTGAAAAAGGATAATCAACACTACACAAAGTTGTAGCTATATATGCACCCAGCATACTTCATAACCTTCCAGTAGCTACTTTAAAGACATAAAAGAAAGCCATGGAAGGTACAAAACAATACAAAGAAAGTATTTACAGAAATAAAGCTGCTTTTACCTTTAAAGAGTAAGAACTCCAATCTGGAAAAAAAAAATTAAGATGACAAAATTGAAGTCCATGTAAAATCATAACAGCTGCAGATAAAATAACATAGCCTGGCTCCATTTTATTAAACATAATTTAAAACAAATTCTTAAACTCTAAGTAGGAGATGATTTAAGGCAAAAGGAAGCCTTAAATCACTGTATGTTTAGTAAACTTGTGTCAAAGTCCCAAGTACAAAATATAGTTTGAAAAATTATTATTAGATTTAAGAGGGGCATTGCTCAATTAATGAAGATGACACTGATAGCACATTATCTACAAAAGGGAAGTTTCTAGGCTATTCAGAGACTATCATTAATTTAAATCTCAACAACACAAAATAATTTCTTCTGCTCTTACTTCTGTTATACCAGTTGTTGGCCTTTCCTTTAGCGCTGAAGTGGAGATACCAGCCTAACCAACTAGTTAGCAGTATCTCAGTTTTTCAAAGTAGCCTAATAATTGCTTTTATAGGGGCAGTGGTCACATTGAGAAGAATGACCGTATCTCACTAATTTTGTATTCTTAATTACTGAAACAAATCTAGAAAGCAGTACAGACTGGTATTTAAAATATCAGTTCTGGTATCAGACCCATCTGGATTTAATACAAGAACAGTTTTAGTTGGTAGGCTCAGGACCAAAATATCTGTGTATACTGGATGTAGTGGCTCACACCTGTAATCCTAGCATTTTGGGAGCCTGGAGTGGGAGGAATACTTGAGGCCAGGAGTTTGAACTCAGCCTGAACAACACAGCATCCCAACAAATTTAAAATTTAGCCCAGTGTGGTAACACGTACCTGTAGTCCCAGCTACTTGGAAGGCTGAGGCACAAGGACTATTTGAGATCATGAATTGGAGGTTGAAGTGAGCTATGACATCACTGCACTCTAGCTTGGATAACAGAGTGAGAATTTATCTCAAAATATAAAACAAATTTATCTATATGTCTCAGTACCTACAAATATACTTATTTTACAGGGTTCATATAAAGTTTAATATAACATAAGGTACTTTAAAATGGCAGTGTGCCACAAATACTCAGTATTGGGTTGTTCGTGACTGAAACCATAACCACTTCAATACCGTAATCCCAGTTCTCTCATGCTGACTAAAAATTCCAGCTAGCAGTTACAAGTCTTAGAAATCTTTAAAAAAAAAAAGTTTATGGGCAAAAAAACAAATAGACAATGAAAACCTGAAAAGGTTAAAAAGCTACTAAGTTAAAGCACCCATCCTTAGGAGACAACACTTCTGTCATCCATCTTTTCTAAGGAAATCACCTCAGCAGTCACCCCTAGAAAACATATTAATGACCCTATAATATAAAAAATGTGTATCAGACACTAGATTACCCAGTTTTGTAAGATATAATGAGGGATGAAATAGCTTAATCTCAAGGGGACCTTATGAGTTACAGGAAATGTAGAAAAAAATTACTTTTACTAAATCTACTCCATTCTAATCAAGCAACATGACTTTAGGGAAAGAACACATGGTTCAGAAGACTGCTCAATAATTCAGCCATGGCTAGGAATTTCTCCCCTAAGTGTTCAGTAATAAATAAAATAATAAAAATATACAGAAACCTACCTTCATATTTGTTCCCTCAGAGCCACATACTATACCACCCTATCTTCATTCATTCATTCATTTTTTTAAAAACAGGGACTCCCTCTGTCATCTAGCCTAGAGTACAGTGGGGTTCATCATAGCTGACTGCAACCTTAAACTCCTGGGCAAAAGCAGTCTTACTGCCTTGGCATTCCAAAGTGCTAGAACTAATGGTGTGAGCGACCTAGCATACTTAACCTATATTTTCCATCAAATAAAATTTTAACTAAGTGAAATTCTTAAAATCAAGTTATTTGATCATATCTAGTAGACATTAACTTAATTTTAGTAGCTAAAAAAAAAAAATCACAATATAGAGCAGCGCCTGTTGGCTCAGTGAGCAGGGCACCAACCCCATATACCGAGGGTGGCAGGTTTGAACCTGGCTCCACCCAAACTGCAACAATAAAAAAACAGCCAGGCATTGTGATGGGCACCTATAGTCCCAGCTACTTGGGAGGCCAAGGCAAGAAAATTGCCTAAGCCCAGGAGTTAGAGGTTGTTGTGAGCTGTGACACAACAGCACTCTACTGAGGGCAATAAAGTAAGACTCTGTCTCTAAAAAAGAAAAAAAAAACCAAATCACAACATACACATTTACAAACTCTTCTGCTCTCCTGGAATAATCTAAATCATATGTATTAGTAATATATTATAATTACAACCAGAATATTTTATTAGGAGCACAGAACACCTTTCAAACTTCCAATGGTATTTCTGGAACACATGGTTTGATGATTACCACTATTCTTAATAAATATGCTACTACCTCTTATAATTTCTAAATTCCTTGAGGACAATAACCATGACTTATTAATTTTTTATTCCAAACTACCGAAAACTCTATGGCCATGAAATGAATGAATGGATGGATGTAGTATCAATCAACAATGTTAGGTATAAACTAGACTTAACATTTTCAATAAGTAACTGCCTTTTATCTAATTATCTACAGATGACGAATGAGATAAATCCCTTTCAAGATAAATCCCTTCCTAAGTATTAAGAGATTGATCCAGATTTCACTGTACTTTCAGTCAAGAAAAAAAAGTTAATTGCTCTTATAATACTTCTCAATGACAAAATTTAGAACAGACATTTTTGGAAATTCCTACTATTATACTGAAAATTCATACTGTGAAGAAATAACTAGCAGGTGGTGCCTGTGGCTCAAGGAGTAGGGTGTCAGTCCCATATGCCAGGGGTGGTGGGTTCAAACCCAGCCCTGGCCAAAAACTGCAACAACAACAAAAACAACAAAAAGAAATAACTACTAATAGTCATAGTTTTGCAATCCTTATTTTTTTTTTTTTTTTGAGACGGAGCCTCAAGCTATCCCCCTGGGTAGAGTGCCATGGCATCACAGCTCACAGCGACCTCCAACTCCTGGGCTCAAGCGAGTCTCCTGCCTCCGCCTCCCAAGTAGCTAGGACTACAGGCGCCCATCACAATGCCCGGCCATTTTTTGGTTGCAGCCATCATTGTTGTTTGGCGGGCCAGGCTGGGGATTCGAACCCGCCACCTTAGGTGTACGTGGCTGGCGCCTTAGCCGATTGAGCCACAGGCACCAAGCCTAATAGTCATAGTTTTTGCAATCCTTATTTTAAGATGGAAAACACATGTTACACAAAAATAGGATTAGAATTAAGAATTTAACGGCACTGCAAGCCAAGATTAAGCTTCCATTTGGGTTTTCCTATCTTATTAGGCATTCTTCTCAAATGTCTACTGGCAAATAAGATCAAAAATTAGGTTATGGCACTGGCCACGTACACTGGGGTTGATGGGTTGGAACCTGGCTGGGGCCTGATAAACAACAACTACAACAACAGAAAATATAGCCAGGATGTTGTGGCAGGCACCTGTAGTTCCAGCTACTTCAGAGGCTGCAGCAAGAGAATTGCATAAGCCCAAGAGTTTAAGATTGCTGTGAGTTGTGATGCCACAGCACTCTACTGAGGACGACATAGTGAGACTCTTGTTTCAAAAAAAAAAAAAAAAGAGATCACATAAATACTTAGAAAAGCTCATGTGAACTGTTTCGCTGGCGGAGTACAGTTACTTGAACCTCATACCATATCAAACATCTATGTGTATTTAAATATTGAAACAGATTTAATAAAGCATTTATCATTATTTTGACCTATTTTTCCAAGAGAAAGGTGAACTGATGATAGTTACGAACTCAAAGAACTGACTTGAGAGTTCAGGGATAGTAAACAGTAAGGCTTCAGTTCTTCTCTATCCAAATATGGTGCTCTCAAATTATTATAATGGTGAAATACCCAGTAGTTTGGTAATAAACCAAATTATACAGACTTCTACAAAATGGTGGTCAACATGTAGAGAATAAAAATTTTATAGTTGAGTATTTTGTAAATAAAGGTACATTTAGCTACTATTTTCCCACTTTTCCTATGTGCGCTAACTTTATGGAAAACTTTTGGGATACTCTGTAGATGCAAAGTATTACAGTCCCTATGAACTAACAGGTTTTTAAGAAAAATGTTGTCTGTTGACTTATATTGTTTTCTATTTGACTAAAGATTTTCATGAAATAGAATAGCAGGCTTACATAATTAGGTTGTCTCCAGATTTTCCTTATTAAAAAAAATTGATGTGGCCAAGCACAGTGGCTCACACCTGTAATCCTAGCACCCTGGGAGGCTAAGACAGGAGGACTGCTTGAGCTCAGGAGTTCGAGACCAGCACTGCTTGAAGTTTGAGGTTGCTAGTAGCTAGGCTGACATCATGGCATTCTAGTCTGGGGTAACAGAGTGAGACTTTGGCTCAAAAAAAAAAAAAATTATATGATGGAATAGCTAAATATACTAGTATACACACACACACACACACACACACACACACACACATACTTTTTTGAGATGGGTCTCCCTGTATTTTCCAGGCTTCAAATCTTCAAATCCTAGGCTCAAGCAATCCCCACACTGGGCATCCCAAAATGTTGGAACTACAGACATGAGCCACCTGCCTGGCTTATCAGTACTTTTAAATGCTTAAACACTAGTTACAAATAGAAATCAGGAATGAAGGTAAGTAAATTTGGGTTTTGTTAAAATATGCTAAGAATTCAAAGAAGAAGGACTGCTTGAGGCCAGGAGTTAGAGACCAGCCTGGGCAAAATAGCAAGTCCCCCATTGGAATAAAAAGAAAAAAATTAGCCAGGCATGGTGGTGCATGCCTATAATCCGAGATATTAGAGAGGCTAAAGTGAGAGGACTGCTTCAGCCCAGAAGTTTGAGGCTGTAGTAAGCTATGATTTTGCCACTGGACTCCAGGCTAGGTGACAGAGCGAGACCCTGCCTTTAAACAAATAAAATAAGACCATGCACAGTAGTTCAAATCTCTACGCCTAACAATTTGGGAGGCTAAGGAGGGAGGACTGCTTGAGGCCAGGAGTTTGAGACCACCATGGACAACACAGTAAGACCAAATGTCTAAAAAATAAAAATAGATTAAAATGTAAAATATGTCCAGGGAAAATTTTTAACCTTTAAGCCATTGGAAAGTACCACATTTACCCATGGAAGCTTGTCTGTACCTGCCTACACAAAATACCTTTCTTAGAGACCACAATCCAATATATTTTTACCTAAATTTTTATAATGATGGAAAAAAGCAAAACAAATGACAACTATGAATATAAAACAAAGAAAAAAATACCTTCACAATCCTTACTCTCAGAATTATTTTACTTTAAGTCATATTAAGTTAGCTTTATTTTAAATATAAAGTGGTAAAGTTAATATAAAATTCATCTTTTAATTTTAACCTCACATTAGGTCTATGTCTAATCTTGTAGTTAAAAATACACTATTGGAGTCAAGTAGAACAGGGTTTGAATCCTGGCTTTAGCACTTTATAGATTAAGGGGCTACCAGCTACAAATACCAAGTTATATAATAACAGTAATTTGAGTCTTTTATATGTAAAGGAAGGACACCATCACCTATCTTTCAGGGTTGTGGATTAAATGGTACATAGAATGTAGTAAACAGGTATTACTAGGCTACCATTAATTAAAAATACCTTATCATAAAAAAGCAACGGAGTATTTGTTTTCCATACTTCATCTGTAATACTTTTTACTTTTTCAACTTAAAGTTACAGAGCTGAAAATCTAGAGCCTCTTTAAATATGGATATAGGTGGTGCCCGTAGTTCAGTGGGTAGGGCACTGACTGGCCTTATACACAAGGCTAGCAGGTTCGAACGCAGCCTGGGCCAGATAAAACAACTACAAAAAAAAAAAAAAAGCCAGGCGTTATGGCAGGTGCCAATAGCCCCAATCTCCCTATAATACTTGGGAGGCTGAGGCAAGAGAATTGCTTAAGCCCAAGAGTTTGGGGTTGCTGTGACGCCGCGGCACTCTACCCAGGGCGACAGCTTGAGACTGTCTCAAATAAATAAATAAATAAATAAATAAGGACACAATGGCCATTTCTATGCTTCACAAGTATTTCCCATCTATTGAACTGAATCCACAAAAGGTGTTTTTAAATTGCCATCTTTAATGATTTTCTTCCTTAGTCTGCTTTTTACCATTCAAAATTTACTTTAAGGCTCAGTGCCTGTGGCTCAAGTGGCTAAGGCGCCAGCCACATACACCTAAGGTGGCGGGTTCAAATCCAGCCCGGGCCCCGCCAAACAATGATGGCTGCAACCAAAAAATAGCCGGGCGTTGTGGCGGGCGCCTGTGGTCCCAAGCCCAGCAGTTGG
>CAUYQV010144107.1:0-10343 GCA_963574575.1 Galagoides demidoff
CGTTCATTTCTGATCTTTACCCTAACTGCACCAAAAAACTGGCAGACACTTTGAATCAACAGGTTTACACTTAGGTCAACTTGAATTTTAAGGCAGAAATTTCTATTGACCTGGTTGTCTCTGTCAACAGAAAGGGGTCTATAGAACATTAACTTACTGCAGCCTGTCCAGCTAAAATTCCTGCCAATGACATGTTCAGAGTTTTTATTTTGTTTGTTTTTCCATTTCTTTATAGGACATGTAAAATAAGGTTGGCCTATTATACAGAATAAATATGAAAAAGACAATTGAAATGACCAATACTTCTGAGATTAGCATTGCTTAATACATGCTAGTTTTTATTTTTCCTGTGCCATTTTTAAATAAAATTAGCATTCTATAGGAAAGAGTATTATAGGCCTGCTTCTTGTGGAGAGAATGTTCCCAAATGCCTTTTACAACCCCTAGATGCTTGCTTCCACAGTAGCCCCTCTGTATCCACTGTTTTCCTTTCTGAGTCTGAGTTACTTTCAACCAATTACAACCATCCAAAATATCAAGATATTTTGAAAGAGAAAGAGATAAAGACCACATTTATGTAACTTTTATTACAGTATATTATTATAACTTTTTTTTATTATTAGTGAGAGAGCCAGACTAACTCCATTTTGTTGAGAGAGTCAGACTAACTCCATTTTGTTGCCCAAACCCCATTCCTAGCTGTTTACTGCATTCCTTAACCTCTAGCTTACAGGGCCGCACCCTGCAGCTCTGCCATTCCACTCCTAGTAACTCAACTGTAACTATTGATTATGCCTCCTCGGGCAACTGAGTCATCTGGCCACAGTAAAACAATTAGTTTCTATTACCTTGAAATATTACAGGTATTTTCAAGGTGCCTCGACCTTAGCCCCCGGTTAAGAAAATCCCCCACCCCTCACCTGTCCCCTTAGTGAAATCATCAACCACCAATCATAAATGTAGCCCCTAGTGAAATCACTAACCACCAATCAAAGGTGTACCCGTACCCGACGCTGCCCCTCTTACTTTCTGTACCCCATAAAAAACTTTCTCCACCCTGGGTTCGAGGCTCTACCTCGGTGTGTATGCCAGGAGAGTCCAGGCTCGTCCTCGGCTTGCGTTCCAGGAGAGTCCGGACTTCCCGGGGCCTGAATAAAACTCACCTCTTGCTTCTTACATCGGAGTGTGTCTCGGACTTGTCTGCTGCGGCCATTTGGGGGTATTTTTCGTGCATAACAGAACTACTCACGAGATAGTCAGCAAGATGTTTATTCATGAGATGGATTATGGATTGTAATGAATATTAATGAAGTCATTGATGTACAGTGCACATGTGCAGAGGGATTGTAATGAATATTAATGATGTACAGCGCGCATGTACACAATGGGCTATGTAAACCAAGAGTAAAGAAATCAACTTGCCACTCGCCATGAGAGAGCAGTGTTTCTGGCTATTTAAGCCAGGAGATAAATAGAGAAGTTGTCCCAAGCCTGACAGAGCTGTGAACCCCTTTCTTTAAATATACAATTTCAATTTGCGGGTTTATGCTCCATGGCACCACTTCTCCATGAGACCCTAACAGCAACAAATGATGAGTTGTTTTCCAGTACAACACACCTTCAAATTGCAAGTCAGATAAAATGAGCATGCCCATATAAACAAGGCCTGATGGACATGTGACTCTACAGCAGAGGTCCTCAAACTTTTTAAACAGGGGGCCAGTTCACTGTCCCTCAGACCATTGGAGAGCTGGATTGTGGGCCCCAGGATGAGTCAGCTGCTAAGCAGGACAGACAGCAGTGGCAAAAACACCTGGCGGACCAACTAAATGTCCTAGGCAGGCTGCATGTGGCTCACGGCCATAGTTTGAGGACGCCTGCTCTAGAGCATATAAGAAAGAAAACATCACCCTGGTGGAACCTGAGTGCTTGAATCAGGGAACAGAGTCAGCACCATGTAGATGCCACCAAAGCTCACCATTTGAGTTCCCCACAGTAGACAAGTCAAGCTGTATCTCGGCCTACCTAAGCCATGGCTGGGTCAACCAGAGTCCTGTGCTGGAATGTGGGGAATGTGGCAGCCCACAGACAGTGGCCCAGGTCTGTGTCATGAATCCATTTTGCCCTCTTAAAGTTCTGAACCTGTGATGGGAGGGACAACTCCAAAGATATCTAAAATGTTTGGGGGGGGGGTCATTCTCCCATTGTCCTGATAAATAGTACCTGACTCCCTTCTTTTCTATTCATCCTAATCTTAGCAAATGGTCCTTTGGCCTGACACTTGGTCTGCTCTCCTCAACCTGCCTTTCACTGTGTACATGGCCAGGCTGCAAATTTTCCAAGTCTTTCTGTTCTGCTTCTCTTCTAATGAGAAATTCCATCTTTAAGTCTGTTCTTTTCCCTTACACCTTACCCTATGAAGTTAACATTAGCCATGTAGTGCCTTCAATGTGGGAGTTAAAGATTTCTTCTGCCAGATTTCCTAGTTCATTCCTTTTAAATTCTACCCTTCACAAAGTGTTGGGGCACAGACAAAATTCTGCAAGTTCTTTGCAGCTATATAACAAAGGATGGCTTTCATTTCGATTTCCAATAAGCTAGCCATTATTTCCACCTGAGACTTCATTTGATGGATCTTACCTCCCTTATTTCTATCGGCATACTGATCACAACCACTTGAGTAATCTCTAAGAAGTTCCAGACTTTCCCTACCTCATTTTCTTCTTCTGATCCTTCACCAGAATCACTCTTAATATTTTATTCAAGGAGTACAGAATTTTTGCAGTATTCATTTTAGAACTGCTCTAGCCTCTAGCCACTACCCAATTCCAAACCCTCTTTCATATTTTCAGACATTTGGTATAGCAACAGCCCTACTCTTCAGTACCAATATTCTGCCTTAGTCCATTTTGTGTTGCTATAACAGAATACTGCCAACTGGATAACTTGGACAAAAGAAAAATGTATTTTTCATCATAACTTCTCATGACTACTACGTTTTCTTCTCAATGATTTGCTATCCATCTATCAAACCTCCTCCACCTGAATGTAGACTTCCTGAGAAAAAGGACCTTGTTTCTATTTCTTTGTCTTTAATTCTGCATCATTAGCACCAATATAAATGCCAGGCATTAGTAGGAGCTCAATATATTATTATTGCATGGATTAGTAATACTATGATATATTCACTACATGTTTCCTTTAAATATGCTGTGCCCTAATTACATTTAAAATGTTAACTTTCTTAGTAAATTCTAGAAATGCTTAAATAAAACAGAATAAGATACAACTGTTAGAGTATTAAACTGAAATAGAAATTTTAACACCTCATAAATGAGTTCAAATAGAAAAAAAGTATTTATTCTATAGCAACTTCTAAGTTAGAATACCACTGAGCACCACACAATTTTGTCCCAGGTTCATTTTAATTTCTTCTACTGATATTGTGGGAGTCTAAATTTCAAGAAAGGTGTAATAAAACCTACCAGAAATATAGAACCTTGTAATGTGTTCTAAATAAATTACCTGAGAATTATTTGGTTCTAAAATATTGACTAATACTTTACTTGGCATTCTCCTGCTTGGGGGTGGGGGAAGATGGCTGACTAGAGGTAGCTTTTGTGAGAAGCCCCCATCCAGATGGAGAAAAACTGGACTGAAGCAAACTCAGAGTAGCTGAAATATCTGAGGTGAGTACAAGCAGAAGTCAAGGTGCTTAGCATTCTCACCCAGATGAAGCGCAAGGATGAAGATGAGAGGGAGGAAGAGAACAGAGGAAATTTACAGAGCAGATCAGACTGAGGTGGCCTAGTATGAGAGGAGTGGTGAGGGTGACATCCTGTCAAGGTGCTATCCACAGATTCTCCACAAGCAGTAAACATGGGATCTCTCACTCCACAGGAGAGTGTCTTGAAGTCCCAGTTTTCTTGTACCTGAGAATTTCCACCTCTGGGTCCCCATCCCCCAAATCCCCTTCTTTGTGTGTTCACAGCCCATCCCCCCTTTTTTGCTGAACTGCCTCCTCCAGACACCAGCTCCCCAAATCTAGTCAAGTAGGAGTAGTAGCCAGGACCAGACAGAGTGGTGGCACTGCCCCACCCCAGGCACTAGAAGGAGGAGCTTTGGAACCCACACAGCCCCCAAAGTGACTGGCTGCAAGAATAAGGGTTACAGAGGCCAGTTTCTCTGTCACCATAACTGGCCAGATTCTTGGCTGGCCATGGGCGTAAGGGCAGACAGGCTTTGCCACCCCATGTCTGGGAGGAATTCTGAGGGACTTCTGCATTGTGCGTGGCCTGGTGAATTGAGTGTGTCCCACTCCCACTGCAGGAGGAGATTGTGAACTATGCTGCACTGACTTTGGCAAGATGGGGTCCCTGCTGGGTTTACCTCATGCTAGAGGGGAATTCTCCTTGCCATGTGGAGAGACTGCCTGGCATTTATACCTGGTGAACCCCTCCATGGGATTAAGCCCCCAGATCCCATGCTACAGATGTGGAGAGAGACAAGACTAGCTTCAGACAACCCCACTCTGGGAAGGTCCAGGATGCACATGGTGGATGCTGCAAGTGAGAGGTGAGGCATTTCCACTATTGCTGGAAGGACTGTAGTAAAAACTATGGCTTTTAAAGTTTGATTGTGCTTAGGGTGTTCACATATAGGATATGAACCTGGCCTGGAACATCTGAGCTGTCCACAGATTGCTGTTACCTATCTGTGGGCAGAAGCTACAGTGGTTCAAATCTCCTCCAGCCAGTACATTAATGGGACAATGATGGAATTGGGTGGAATGTGGGACTGATACTGTAGCAGGAACAGTTTGGCTTCCCTGGCCTAGGACCCATACCTGGAGCTCTGGAGCCCAGCCCCACCCCACCCAACATGAAGAAAGCAAGGCTGGCCTGCAGAGACTCATATGCTATAGCCCCGAAAGTAAGTTTTGGGAGGCTGTGTGTGCAAACAGCCACAGGTATAAACTGCAGCCCATTTGAATAGTCAGTGGTGAAGGGCTGGCAGCTCCATATCCTGGGGCCTCCAAATCTGATTTCAGCCTGCCAGTTTTAGTGGTCAAATAGGTCTCCAGGGTATTGCCTATGGGTCCCCAATTAGTTATCTCTGAATAACTATTTAGGGACAACCTAACATTCCAGCTTAAAACGTGTAATGAATATACACATGGGAGGAATAAGCAGAAGAATGCTGGCAATAAGAAAAATTTGAGCAGATCAACTTGCCCAAGAGATTACAAGGGAGATACAGCTGAAAATACAATCCATAGAGAAATTATTGCAATGGTAGAAATAGAATTCAGAATATGGATGGCAAATGATTGAACAGAACTGAAGAGAATATGAAAAAAGAAATCCAAAAAGAAGTTCAAAAACTTTCACAAGAAACTATAGTGAAATTAAAGACAAAGACACCAAGGACCTGAACATACTTAGGAAGGACATAGGAGAGCTTAAGAAATAGAAAGAGGTATTCAAAGAGATTCAATACACAGTAGAGAGTCTCAGCAATAGAGTAGAATCTGTAGAAGAAAGAATCTGAGAAATTTAAGATAAGACTTTTGAACTAAACCAATCATTCAAAAAGACAGAGAAGAAGATAGTAAAAGCAAAGATGTGTCTAAGAGAGATATGGGACTACTCCAAATGCAAGCATATTTGAATCCTTAGGGATTCCTGAAGGAGAAGAAAATCCTAATAGGTTGCAAGCTACATTTTAAGACATCATGGAGGAGGATTTCCCAAGCATTGCAAGAAATTCAGACACTAGATAGTTTTAGAACCCCAGCATGACTCAATTTAAACAAAGTATCTCGTAGATACATTGTAATTAACCTGGCCAAAACCAAAAATGAAAGAGAAAATTCTGTAGGCAGCCAGGCAGGAGCAATTTCTTTTCTGTAAGGGGAAAAATATCAGGGGAACAGAAGATTTTCAGCTGAAACTTTCAATACAGAGGAAGGTCATCTGTCTTTGACCTTCTTAAACAAAACAATTTTCATCCCAGTGTTCTATATCCTGCTCAATGAAGTTTCATATTCAATGGGAAAATTAAATCTCTTACTGACATGTAAACATTGAGGAATTCACCATAAGATCAGCACTGCAGGAAGTACTGAGAACTATCCTTCACACTGACTGTCACAATGGAACAACACTTAAGGAAAGACACCCAGAAATTAAAACACCAAAGCCTAACTTCCACAGTGGCACAAGAGATAAAACCAAGCAGCCGATCTCCACAAAAGAAGATCACTAGAACTCCATCATACTTATTAATTCTCAATAAATGTGAATGGCTTGAATTCCACACTGACGAGGCACAGGCTGACTGAAAAGTATAAGCCATACAAAAACACAAGCCATCTACATGATGTCTCCAGGAAATACATTTAACTCTAAAGACAAAACAAGACACAGTGTGAAGGTATGGAAAAAAATATTTCAGGCAAATAGAAATCAAAGGAAAGCATGGGTTGCAACCCCATTTGCATATACAATTGAATTTAAAACAACAAAACTAAAGAAAGACAAAGATGGACACTCTTTGCTGGTCAAGGAACAACATAACAAGAAGACATTTCAATCCTAAATATCTATGGAACTTAAACCAGCATTTCCTAAAGTGTATGTGATGGAACACTAATTTGGGAAGCTTTAATAGGAAATAGTAACAATAATACCACTTACCATACTTTAAGTGTAAAAACTAAGTACAAAATATACAAGATATTTTGGTGAATACACTTACAATATTAGGAAGAGAATTTTCTCAGTATAACCCAAAGGCATCATTAAATATAAAGAAAAGTATGTATGATTACAAAAATGTTGTAAATTTCTACACAATAAAAAGAAGGACTACTTTGGAAAAATTAACTTGTTCTACATGACACATAAAAAGCATTGATATGCTTAATAAGTTACTTTCCAATGAAATGACAAAAATAAAACTCTAATTTAAAAATGAGCAAATCTAGTTTGCAAATGATGAATATCTATTTACCTATAATGAACTTTTTGTGTTATTTTGGGGTTTTAGGATTAAACACATAGAACTTTATAATTTTCAAAGCATTTTCACACATATTACTTTTATTTTTATACAATACTCAGTAGATAGATACCCTCATATGGCTTTATTATTTCCAATTTACAGATAAATAATCTAAAGATGAAAGATGTTTTGTGAGTTGATTAGTATCAAATGAATATGAAATATGAAAGCAGAGCACTGATTCCAGCTTCTTTAGTTTGGAGTGTGGTAAGAAGGAAATGCTTGCCTTATAAAATTATCCACATTTTGATCCACCCCAGTAGCCCCCTTGCAGAAAATGTACAACTAATATGCAGAGATACTATTTAATTAAGAGGTAGAGTGAACTCTTCACCAATGGCCCAATGATCAAAAAGGACTGTAGAATTTCAGGATAATTGGAAGAACTCGTACTTGTACTCGTCTTTTGCCCCCTCTGTTTCTCATGCCATCTTCGTTCAGAGCTCAACAAATTTCAATGGTGACCAGTTAATTTCCCCTTTGGTAGTGATCTATCTCCAACTCTGACAAAACTAATGAATGGATATATAACTGGCCAAGAAAAAGGTAAAAGAAAAATCTCCTGAATATTTCTGCAGTTCAGACACAAGACAGTTTAAGAACTTATTAATTCATTACAATGAGCCTTCAGATCAGTGCAATAGGAAGTACCTCAGGTGAGGTTGCTTATAAACAAATAAAAATTAATAAAATCTCCGTGAACATGAAGAGACCTTTAGTCAGCAAAATATGTTTACTTTTATCACTCCCATTTGCTCAAAGTCTACAAAACTGGAAATCAGGCAATATCTGAGGATAATGAGAAAGGACTATTACTGAAAAGTAGCATTCCTTTTTTTTTAATCTTAACCACATCAATCTTTAATGACGTATAAGTATGGAACAGTTGAGGTAACAACTTGCATAGGTGTTTAGTAAATGAACAATTTTAAACCTAGCCATTTAATACTCCAGATGTATATTTGGCACAATTGATTTGTCTATTCAGTGGTAAGATATTATTGCACTTTACTACTGGCTGACCCAGATGACTTACTTTGAAATTTAAGGAATATTTGCTAGGAGAGGTCCCTTTCAAGTTTATACTTATGGATGGCAAACAGCATTCTACAGGATATTATCTTTCATTAGGATTTCAACTGTAAATAAACCCACTTAAGACAAAGAGAGAAATGATGTTTCAGTGGTTAACATTGAGCTTAAAATCTTATATAGCTGATTTGACAGAGGTTAGTAGATTCTAACCTTTCTGAATAAGTTAGCAGCAATAGAACTTAAAGAGATCTTACTAAATTATTAGAAGCACAGAAAAGGCCATGCTTTCTAAATGCAAGTATAGATAATTTTAATATATTTTTAAAACTATTTGGGCCTAGTGTTTATCTAAGAGCCTCCTACCTAGTAGTCACATAATCCTGGCAAGAGTAAATAGTCCAGGCTTTATTTAGGAAAATGAGATGATAGACATACAGCCCAGTTGCCAATTTTAAACAATTTTCTTGTTTAAAGCTTGGATACTTTTGCCAGGATTATGTGATTACTAGGTAGGAGGCTCTTAGATAAACACTAGGCCCAAACAGTTTTTAAAAAAATATTTAAAATTATCTATACTTGCATTTAGAAAGCATGGCCTTTTCTGTGCTTCTAATAATTTAGTAAGATCTCTTTAAGTTCTACTGCTGCTAACTTATTCCGAAAGTTTAGAATCTACTAACCTCTGTCAAATCAGCTATATAAAATCTCCATGTTTTTCCCTCCTTTGAACTAAAAAAATCAAGATATACAAAGCTTTAAGAGATCTAATGTTATGAAATGTAGAAAATGAACCCGTACCCAAGATAAAACTATTTGAACAACATCATAATACACCAGTTTACTAAATTCAGATTTTTTTATATGACTGCTTATTACAATCTGGACAAACCTGTTTGCTGCCAGACAAAAATTATAAATCCCAGCCATCATTTTTTAATGTCCACAGTTCCAAGGCTCACTTAAATATATTATTTGTAATATATTTGCTGCCATTTTCATTTATATACAGTTTGACTATGCCAAATAAGAACAATTATTTTAATAACCTTTGTAAATTTTAAAGTGAAGTTATACTAGCAAAAGTAGTGTTGATACTGGACAAGGTGGCACTGAGACCAGCCACCTTGTCCCTGGACCTGTTGCTGTTACGGCAAATAGAGGAACACAAGTGGGGGAAGACACTGGCGCCAGGCTGTCCCCTCATGTGAACTTCTGGCAAGTCAATTCCTCCAGTTCATCCCTGATTGGTCTGTTTTCAAAACCTGGTCTTGATTGGTCTGTTTTCAAGACCTGAAAGCTCATTGGACAATTGCCCCTAGATAAACCCCTAAGCAGAGAGCCCAAATGTAGACTTCCAAGAGAAAGCAGGAGAGCAAGGAGGTTTGGCTCTTTGTAAGAGCTGTAACACTTGTATTACTGCTGATCCTGCTCTGCAAGGAGGTTTGGTTCTTTGTAAACACTGTAACACTTGTATTACTGCTGATCCTGTTCTGCAAAGAAATCTGGCTCTTTGTAAGAGCTGTAACACTTGTATTATAAAACCTATCTTACTGCTGATCCAGCTCTGCAAGGAGGTTTGCCTCTTTGTGAGAGCTGTAACACCTGTTGAATAAAACCTAATAAAACCTAACCTACTGTTAATCCTGTGGGTCATCACTTCATTCTTCAAACCACCAAGACCAAGAGCCTGGAAATCCAGTATCAAAATCCAGTATCAGTATCTGTTCTAAGTCCTATACAGCAAAGCCTTAGGAATATCAATCAGTGTGATCGGTGAATATTTAGGTGATACTAACACTTTGATGTATTAGTTTAATTCCCTTTAACGGGTAAAGGTGACTTCAATATCCAGTGGCCTAAAAGAAAACCTTGTTTTTTTGGTAAGCCTATTAGTGATGTAAGTAATTTTTCTATCCATTAAGAATTTGTATATAAAATAGCTACAAAAGATAAATAACAAATACATGTAAAATGATGCCACCATTCTTCAGTAGAGGATTGCACAAATTCATGATCTGAAACAATTAAGACATCAAAATATAAAAGATGTAACACCAGTCTGAGGTAAACACTAAAACTCCCAAGTAATTGAAATAAGTTTTGTTACCTGCAGTTGATATGTTTATACTTTTTCTACTCTGCTCTTTTTACTTTTTACAGAGTAAAAAAGGTTTTGTTGCAGTTAGGTACAAAATGTATAAATGTAGTGTGCACTGATTCATAAGTAAAAAATAAAAACAATG